>JAODLM010000842.1:0-157553 GCA_036937905.1 Salvia rosmarinus
TTTTCTTTTTTACTCGTCGGACCCTTTTATTACCATCGTAACCATATAGTTCGAGATGAGTCGGACTTAAATTAAGCGATGGAGGAATTTTTAATAAGAAGGATCTTTTAATGAATTATACACTTTAAGGCGTATATAACACATGAACTACTTGTGACCGACTCATGACACTCATCTTAATACTCATTTCGTTTACATTTCGATCGTATGTTGCCTTAAAGATATTAGCATAGCGAGCGATGGAGTCTTGATATTACGTCGTGTAAAACCTCAACGAAAAGGTGAGGCCGGTCGCTTAATCACATGAATGACGACCATTTAAACTTCTTGTCTCTAAATTATATCTCGTTCCACATAGATATAATGATCGAAATCATTGGATAGCACTTTAGGCGATTCTGGTTTCGATTACGAGCTTGAGCAACATTGCGATGGTCGAAATTCTCGTATAGGTAAAGGATTTTCATTTCTTGATTCACTTACCACAGGTTGGGTTCTATCGCTTCTCATACTTGTGCGATGTCAGCGAAGCACCTAAATTGAACAAAATCTTATGGCTAATAGAAATTTTCCTCGTACATATTACGCTTTGGTTCTGTTTGTTGTTTTTCGATCGAGTATGAGAACTTTGAGTCTACGGTGTTCCCATTTATTGAGTAAACATCTATTTCATATGTCCTTGTCCTTTCCATTGGGACATTATGTTCCTTTGCTATGGTCCTCTGTTGCCTCATTCACCCTATGCTTCTCCGTATTAGTATCGTTATGCTTTTACTAATAGCGTTAGTAGTTAGGTCCATCAACTATCCTTTGATAGATATTTTTATAATTAAATCTTATCGTGAAATTAGTCATGTCTCTATCACTATCATTCATTCCTAATCCGGTATGAATGATTTAATTCTCTTTTCACTCTATCGATCTTGGAATATATTTCTCATATATCCTTACTTTAAACTCCTTTCGAGAGAAATCCTTGTCTTGGCATTTAGTGCCATCGTTTGTAATATCCTTTTTGGATATAGTCATTTCTTCTTAATCTTTTATTGATTCATCATGCAATTTAGCATAAGATAAAATCCTTTGTCCCTTGGGGATGTATTATACCTTTACCTTGGCGTGAATATCTTTACCATTTTCTCGACATTGATAGATTTCTTCGTTTCCATGTCGGAGATACTTAACACCTCACTTTATTGATCGTCACAAAAATATGGGGTAAGATTTACAATTAGGTCCCTGTAAGATCCTTCCATGTGAATCTTTTCATGTTCTCTTGGATGTATTTCCTGCAAGATCCATAGAAACTATCTTGCTTGTTAACTATTAAGTTACCTGAAATAGCGTTTGTGTCGTTATAACAGAGTATTAAGATTTATTTCAAAATAATGAATCTATTTCTTAATCCGTTTCTTTATTTCAAGACTTACCTTACTTATCGAAGTCATAACATCTCGAGGCTTATATCATATCATGAGCTATCTCTTGTATAATTAAGTAATTTCTTACTGCTTATTTTGACTTTTGTCCATTTTCTTGAGCATGGTATCGAAAGTAATCTTACTTTCGTTATACTTGATTCCCACTTTCAGGGACTAGAACAGTTATAATTGTCGTATAACGGTATGGTAATACATGCATACATAACTTAAAATCTAAGCATCTCATTACCATGTTTTAACTTGAGATATTTCATCATGCTTGATTTACATGCTAGGGATATCCACAGCTATTCACACATCTCGATGATTATGATCTCTAAATCTTATTATCATTCATCCACCAAGTTTCAATTACCGGAATCGATTATGCTCAAGCATAATCTCATTGATTAATTATAAAGGCGAAAGATTTATTATGGGAGGCATTGTCGTTTCCTTATATATATATATTCTTTGATAAGAATATTTTTTTTTTTTTTTTTTTTTTTTTTACATGCATCTTTATTCTTTTAAACATGTCCAACCTACTACTTGAGGTTTCAAGGACATCAACTATCTTAAAGATAAGTTATGTCGCTTTCTCGTCGTGACGTAATAAGGAAATTAATATCCCGGATATCATATACTTTTCTTTACTTTTACTCTTTGCATTCGATGCTAAAAGTATCTTATTAATAACTTTGTTATCATAGCGATCGTAAGATGGTATAACTTCATTGTTATCATTCTTTGTTAACCCGTCAAAGTCGTCACATCGTGTGCCGTAGGAAGAATATCTCGTCTCGTGAGATTTTCTTTACATCATAATTTCTTGATGTCTATCGCTTTCTTGATCACGAAACTTTTAGGTGACTAAGATAAGTCGACCTATTTCATGCCCGCCATCTATCGCTTTACTAATTAGCTCTTGGGTGACAGGTAAGTCGACTTTCATCTTCTTGATGGTTTGAGTCGAGAAGAAATTATCACGATTACTTACGGAGAGTCTTGTCTCATGAATTAGAATAACATCTTTTAATATTTGAATCAATATGCTCTTTGAATTTGAAGAAATGGGGATCTGGGGTCAGAAGACCGAATAACGACTCTTGAGATTTCTTTGGTCATATGGGCTGGCGGACCGTCGCGATTATATTCTCGGTCCCTGAGCTTTGGGTTGAAAAGGACACTTTGTAAATTTTTGAGTTGGAAGTTTTCTTGAGGAAAGTGAGAAACTTCGAATGATTTCTCAATTGGAATTAGGTCGTAGAGTTAAACTCAGCGATAAAAATTGGGTAGCGAATAGAATTTTGAAAACTTCATATACCCGTAATGGGTCATCAACAAAGTTCTCATGTATGTCGAGGTTACTTGTATTCTTGAAGATCTTACTTTCTTAGTAACATTCTAAGTTTGTATCATACTATAACAATCTTACTCTTTTCAAATCGTAGAACTAACTTTAAGCGATTCTCATGAATTACGGGTAGGAATCATGAATTTGGTCCTTCATAGAAATGAAATACGGTGCATTAGGAGACGCGTGGGCGAAACCCATCGTAAATCGGGTTCACCGATCAAGAACTAGTCGAAACAAAATCGCTGCGCGGTGCGAGGAAATTTGCAGCGTTCGCGCCGGGGTCATAAGCGATGCGACACAGGTCGTGCATGCGGGTTACCAATGCCGGTAGTACGAATATTGCCGACATCGGTCGGACAAACTACCCGATCGACATGTCGAAGCGATGTTATAAATGCCGATTTGAAGTCGATAGTCGCACGTGTCGGTCGAACAATTTCGTATAAATCTTTCACTTTTACGATACTCAAGATGGAATGAAGTTCTCAAATCCATCACTAACCTTGTTCTTGTAATTGAAGGAAATTCTTACTTATGTGTCCTTTTCGTAAAAGGGATCATGCGTCTTATAAAGTCTGATTACATTGTACTAGCGTGCTCGTCATCATAATCAACTTTGAGATTGAGTAAAACTTGAATAATCCCTCAATCTAATACGGATTAATAGGGACTATAACTCTAAACAGGATAAAATACAAGAAACTCTTTTTAACAATAAACATAATACATATGTCATTTATATTCTTGGACTATATTACATAATTTAGGGTTCTTGCAGCGGAAAACATGTGATATGTACATATGACGATGTACTATCAAGGTATAAACATTTCAATCTAGACAACATTCCTATTGCTCAACACTCGCCCATCCATCATCTCGCTCAACTCGCACATTTAAAACAAACATGCGGTGAGTACAAGAATGCACTCGGTGGACTCATGCCAAAACATTTTATTTTCTTTGAATTACTTCGCCAACATCATGGTAAGACACAAGGGTTTTAGTTGAAAATGCCTTGTGCTTACTAAAATATTTTCATCATTTCATAAAATCATCGCTGGCGGGCATTTTTCTCGTGTGTATGATCCATATCCCTTAACATCCTTTCGTCGTATCATCATAGTCGAGCGTCGTGAAGGAGGCCTCCTCTACGACGCCGTGACCGGTCGTGGTGTCCTTACAAAGACACGATCACCTTAGGTGTACACGTTAATCTAGCGGTATTGTCCTTCCAGCATAGGATCCGATATCGATTTTCATTCATAAGTTGGGAGCGACCCAACAACATTCATAACATCTCATAACATCTCATGGATAGGATACAATACACAAAACGTAAACATTTTGGCAGGTAATCATGTAAACATTTTTATCAACAGTTGAAATAAGCATCATAAATAAATATTGCAATAGCATTTCATTTTTGAGTAGAGTAAAGCCCACCTGGACTATCGATTGTCTAAATCGATTTCTTGGACTGTAAGTCCCAGACTTAGCCTATCTATTCCTGGCCTTGAAGTTTTTGGAGTAGAAACTATCCATCGAGTCTTAGAATTCATATTTCTACTATAGTGTATATCAAGGTATGATATACACTCAATTGAGCATGTAGGAAGCACCTATTCAAATGGTTCACATTAGGGCATGCTCCCGTAAAAATATCATGTTGTGTTGTTTTATTACAACCGTACATCTTATTAATTCTCTATCGTACCTTGCGATATGACATAATGAATGCATCGATTAATAGCATGTTAGTCACATAAGACATACTTCACATAGGGGTTTCCAACACTTAGTCAAATTTCAGTGTTGAATTTCAGCAAAACAACTTGAAATAACCCAGTGGCAAACTTTGACGATTCATAACTCTCGAGTTAGAATACGTTATGGCCGCAAAAGATACATTCTGAAACCTCTAAACATGTACTACAAGTTCTAAGAAGAATTAAATCCAAAAGATTCATGGTTATGGAGATATAGGTTCTCAAAGTGGGCAACTCAAACTGACTTCTATACTTAGAAAAGTTTTCAGAATTTTCAGTTTTAGCTTAACGACGAGGGGTTTTGCGAGGCTCGTAACTTTTGACTCACAATGCCAAAATGGCTGCAGGCTACCAATTTAGAAACCTTGTAACAAGTAATACTTATGTCATGAAGACCATACTGGAAAATATCTAACGCATCGAGAAATACATAAGTCCAAAGTTGACTAGTTGGAAATGGACAGTTTCCAGTAGGTGACTTTGGGTCGATGAAAGGTATACCTATAAAACTTGGTTTGGGATCAAACTTTCCAGATCATAACTAGACATGGTGGGGAACATTTCTTATGAAGAAACCCAAGTCCAAATCGGACTACAAACGGCTTGAACATCTCACGTAAAAGTCATACTCGAACAGCCTATTATATGAAAAATTCACTAAGGCAGTTTGTCCAAAACAACTTACTGTAATGTATCAACTTCAAAAATTCACCGTGAGTTCATTATAAGGAATATGGGAATGAAACCAATCATATTGAAAATCCACTTAAGTCTAGTTTAATCCAGAAAAAGCCTCACTCAATGATTCACAATAGATTGGGAGCTAAAAATATTTTACCACAAGCTATCACTCTCGTGACAGTTTTGTGCAGTTAACTTGTAAAATATGGAATAAATAGTAAAACTTTTTAGAAAATTCTGAAAATTTACATACATCTTCTAGACATGTTTAATTATGTTTCTGCCAAATTTCAGAGTTTTATTATTAACCAAACTTAAAACAAAAGCCACGGACTATGGGTGATGAACACGGCGATTTCACAGATTTGCGCGATGCTTTCGAAAAATACGATTAAAATAGCAAATCATGTTGGATGGACTTGAAATTTTACAGAGGAATACTAGACACATATAATTTAAACATATTAAAATTTCACAATCATCGGACCACTGTAACTTAGTCAAATAAATTCGTGAAGTTGCTGTTCGTCCAGGTAATCAACATGCAATCACTTTCAAGCATAGACCCAACACATTCAAGCATATTGATGAACATGCATGTATATATCTTGACCAAAATAAACTTAAGGTTATAGGGCCTTTACCTTGGATCAGAATTTGACAAGGTTGAGAGAGATGGAGGTGCGGCGGAGCTCATGACTCGGTTGAGCCTCGATCCATGGCAATACCTCGCCTTGGTCGAGAAATGGGAGAGACGAGAGGGATGAGAGGATGGACAGTTGGAGAGTGTACATTACACTTTGGTGATGGGTTTGGGGCTGAGGAGCTTCAGTTTGGAGAGGGAGGGCGACGCGAAATGGTGTAGGGGTGGGGTGGTTGCTTATGGGTGACATTTGTCACCCATAGTTCATCATATGGACAACACACATGCACACCTCTTCACACACACCCACATACACGATGCACACATATATATCTGATTTTAATTGCTTAGTTAGGTTATAATTAATCACATTGTCATATAGTAGATACATGCAATAGGACAAATCAACAAATAAGTGCTTAGTATATATGTGTATATAGCTCTCGGCTATTACACTATGCCAAAGGGTCCAAATTTTATTTTCCATGCCAAAACATTGATATATGTTATGACATATAGTTTAGATGATAAATAATATCATAGGATAAATTAATGGCATCATTTTATGCTATAAAAATCGAGTTCGAAAATTAGGGTTTTCAAACGTTTGAAAAATTGGTCACTACCAAATCTTGATGATCTAGCATTGATTTAATGCTAAATAATACTGTAATTACATATACTAATCATAGGAAATTAATTCCTATAATTTCTTGATCGATTAAAACGCTTTTCGTTTCATCTCAAAACGTTAACGTTTGAAAACGTTGCAAAACGTTCATTATCGACTCATCTCGAAATGGTCATCATCACTTTATTACATTATTCCATTAATAATGGAATTTAATTCTAAGCAATTGCTTAGAAAATATCATAATTTTAACAATCGATCTGCGATCGGCGTTAAAATAATCTACCGATATATACTTCATATACTTTTATTCCTTAATTCACAATTCTCGGTGAATATAAAATAGGATTTCATTCCTTCATAAATAATCGAAATCATTATTCGATATCTTATGGATTGAATCATCTCGGTAATTTCTAATCTACGGTTTTAAATCCGTAATTGGGCGTCTAATTATGGGTATTACATCCTACCCCATAAAAGAAATTTAGTCCGAAATTTGCATACCTCATAAAGTATGGGTATCTTAACGTCATAACATCATAACTTTCCACGTGCTTTCTTTTTGTCCATGGTTCCTTCATTGGATTTTCATTAAAAGACCCAAACTTGCTTCTTTAATCGTTATATCGTACAATCAAATTAGTCGTAGATTTTCATCATAACTCATCTGAGTCAAAGGTCACGTCATCATGTTGGTTTACGAGAATTGGGTCACTTTCTTATTTCCTTAACTGCGACACGTGGAAAAATATTTCGTACTTTCCCCCAAATGTGGTGGAAGTATCAGCTATAAGCTACTAGGCTTATCATTGTTAGGAGCTCGTAAGGTCCTATAAAACGTGGTCTCAACATTCTTGTATCTAAACTTATAATTTCTCTAGATGGAGGAATCTTAAGAAACTTTAATTCCGCATAAAAAAATGCAGTTCAAATTATGCGTATCAGCATAAGACTCTTGTCTGTCCTGAGCTTTTCCTATTCCTTGCCTTATTGGCAGATATCTTAATCGTTTCATTTACAATGTCAGGACATTATACCTTTTCTCACCTACTTTATTACAATAATGTGGTGGTCGATACTTCTTTTAGTACAATGCCTCATAAGGCTATATTAATCGTTATTTGGTAGTTATGGTCGTACGTAAACTTACCAAGTGGTACAATACGTTCCCACTTACACTTTGATCTAACACTTATGTTCCCCCTTGTATCCTTAAACATTTGGATTGTCTTTTCTGATTGTCTATCTATCTGTGAGTGGACATCTATGTTAAGGCTCAGTCTCGTGTCTAACTTCTTTTGTGAGTTAGTTCAAAATCTAGGGGTACTCTTGGTGTCTCTATCTGCAACGATAGGTTTTGGTACTCCTTGTAAATATACGATTTCCTTTATGTACGACTGAGCTAACTTATTGGATCTATGAGTCATCTGAATAGGCAGAGACAAAACATAATTGGCGAGTCAATCTACTACTAGTCATATAGTGGTGCAACTTCTTTATGACTTTGGTAAAATCTGTTACAAGATCTATTTTTATATCATTCTATTTCCATTCGTGTAGTTCTAGAGATTATACTCTCTTATAAGGCCTTTAATACAATGCCTTTACTTATTGGTAACCGAGACACTGCTCGACAATATGGTTATATCTTATCTTATTCCTTCCTATCTAACCTTTCTCATAATTCACAATGTCACTTAATAATGCCTGGTTGGGCGGTATGAGAAGGATTATGAACTTTATTCACGATTTCATTTCTAAGCTTATTATTGCTTGGAAATATATGTATATATCTCTCTCTTAGACAATATAACATTGTCCAGCGCTTCTAAAAAAAAATCCTTTAGCTCTTCATTCCTTATTTTAATTCGTATTCTGTTTCCATTTTCATTTTCTCTTTTTAGTCATATTTCACCTTGGTTGTGAGGGTACCATTTACGTTCGTCCTTGATTTCCCGACTATTTCTGTTCTCGTTTTCTTAATCTTTCCAATGAGTTTTCCTTTTCTATAAGGACATACCATAATTTAGACTGAATTTTATAACTTAGGCATTAGATTCTACATTAACCTTCCTTAGGTGATTATTTATCACAATTATAATCTTTCTTGATTCGAGCCATCTTTTCTATCATGTATCCAAGTTTCTTTGCTCGACGAATAACTTCACTTTTGTGAATTGTGAAGGGTTCTTAACTTATTGTTATAGGAGTGATGTTCTCATGACTTTGGTATTTATAATCTTGTCACTATCGGAGGTAATAGATTTTGGCACTCTGTGAAGTCATATAATCTCCTTTATATACGGTGGCTAACTTGTCGGATCCATAAGTACTTTGGATTGGTAGGAAGTGAGCACTCTTGGTGAGTCTATCAACAATTACCAATATAGCGGTGTTCCTCTTTTGATTTGGGTAAGTTAATAATCGAAGTCCATCGTTAGTTCATCCCATTTCCACTCGGGTATTTCCAACGGTAACTTTCCGTATGGACGTTGGTGTAACGCTTTCATCTGGCGGCAAACAAGGCGGTGTTCTCGAAAGAAGCTATGTCTCGTTTCATGCCTTCCACCAAAACTTTTCTTTCGGTCTTGGTACACCTTAGTACTATCGGGTGGGCGGTGTAGGGTGTTTCGTGAGCCTCGCTCATTATTTCATTTTGAAGTTTTGCGTCGTCTCGAACATATTCTTCCTTCGAGACAATAAGGCGTTGTCCGGCGCCTCTGGAAGTTCTTAAATCCTCCACCCTTACCCTTTCTCGGATCTTTTCTAACTTTTCCTCCATCCTTTGTCTCTCGACGATCCTTTTCTTAAATCAGATTACATCACTATTTCAAGTCATGAGTTGAGAATTACATTCATGTGGCCTAAGTCATCGTGACACATAAGTTATTTTTATCTCATATTAATACATAGCCTTACTTTTATTAATCCGTGAGAATTGTGACTCTATTTTGGGGTAACTATCTTATTGGTCTTGTTACCTTAGAGAGTTCTTAATGGATCTCTAACAGAAGTCAATTAATCTATAAAATTCATGATCTTATTTTAGGTCATTGACGTCTTTCATCATCTGTAATTGTTTTGTCCTTTGTCAGATCTACATTTATCTCTTTTAAAGACACTATGTGCTTGAGGAATATTTCTCCTTTAAGCTGAGATTTACAAAACTGTACTTGGCAAAATTTTGCCCGGCTCTTAAAAGTCGTAAGACAGCCCTTCGATTTTCTTTATGTTCTTTCTCGTCCTTTGAATAGATAAGAACATCATATATGAGAATTGAGATAAAAATTATCTAAGTATGTGTGAAACACTCGATTTTTGAGGTTCATAAACAGGGCTGGTGCATTGGTTAGTCCGAATGACATAATTATTATCTCATAGTAATCATATCTTATTCAGAACGATTCATTTCCGTATTTTGGATATCATTCTTCAAAACCATATAATATTACATCATAATGCCTCAGTGAGGACTTTTCATACATTACTTACGATGGTCGGTCTACCGAGCTGACTGATTACAAAGGCGTCTAGCTCTTTTTACACTCAAAACTTTGACACTTCTTCACCATATTCATAAACTCTTCCGAACTACGTTTATTTTACATATTATAATCACATCATTTTCATCATAAACCATTATTTACATATAAGTCTCATAGGATCCTAAGATTCTATGTCTTTGAGTGACCTTTGTCAGAGTCGTACTCCCCCCCTTGGAAACTTGTCTTTCTCCAATCGTTTTATTTTCATACTTGATGATCATTCTCTTCGAGAGCCGGTCAAGTTGCTCCCGTTTCTTCTTCATTACTAGAAGTTGGTGTTACTTTTATCAAAAAGTATGGTTGGGTTGGTAGCGGTAATTCTCTTAATCCGCGAGGGCGATAAGACCCTGTCCTTTTGCCATTCTCGTCTCTTTCTGGTACAATTGACGGCACAGGACGTGGGGCGGCGTTTGGAACATCAGGGTACAACCACTCCTTTATGCCGTGTTGTGTAACTTGCCGAGGTCCGGGACAAGTACTCGTAGGTGTCGTTTCCTACGCATTATATGTATACTTGAGCCTGTTGACAAATCCTGGTAAGTCTGTCCAGGCTTTGGAATTTTTCTCATGGAGAAATTATTCTTTTGATACTTCTTTTGCAAAATTACGCGATCATTAGTAAATGATGATAAGTCGTTGGATACCATCCTCACTTAACACTCTATAGTTACAAGTATCCATCCGAGGTGCAAAATTTCTTCAAGAATGTTCTAAATTCATTCCTAGTTCATATTAAAAGAGCCGTCTGGCGTGTGAGTTATAGTCTTGTAGGCCTTGGGTTAACTCCTTCTTTTCTTTTCTTTTTACTCGTCGGACCCTTTTATTACCATACGTAACCATATAGTTCTAGATGAGTCCGACTTAAATTAAGCAATGGAGAATTTTTAATAAGAAGGATCTTTTAATGAATTATACACTTTAAGGCGTATATAACACATAGACTACTTGTGACACGACTCATGACACTCATCTTAATACTCATTTCGTTTACATTTTCGATCGTATGTTGCCTTAAAGATATTCGCATAAGCGAGCGATGGGTCTTGATATTACGTAGTGTAAAACCTCTAACGAAAAGGCTAGGCCCGGTCACTAATCACATGAATGACGACCATTTCGAAACTTCTTGTCTCTAAAATTATATCTACGTTCCACATAGATATAATGATCCAAATCATTGGATAGCACTTTAGGCGATTCTAGGTTCAATTCTGAGCTTGAGCAACATTTGCGATGGTCAAAATTCTCGTATAGGTAAGGGGATTTTCATTTCTTGATTCACTTACCACGAGTTGGGTTCTATCGCTTCTCGCGCATACTTGTGCGATGTCAGCGAAGCACCTAAATTGAACAAAATCTTATGGCTATTCTGAGAAATTTTTCCTCATACATATTCTGCCCTTTGGTTCTGTTTGTTCTGTTTTCGATGCAAGGTATAGGCTTTAGTCTACGGTGTTCCCGTTTATTCAAGTAAACATCTATTTCATATGTCCTTGTCCTTTCCATTGGGACATTATGTTCCCTTGCTATGGTCCTCTGTTGCCTCATTCACCCTATACTTCTCGGTATTAGTATCGTTATGCTTTTACTAATAGCATTCGTGGTTAGGTCCACATCAACCTATCCTTTGATATAGATATTTTTATAATTAAATCTTATCGTAGAGGTCGTCATGTCTCTATCACTATCATTCATTCCTAATCCAGTATGAATGATTTAATTCTCTTTTTCACTCTATCGATCTTAGGAATATATTTCTCATATATCCTTACTTTAAACTCCTTTCCAGAGAAATCCTTGTACTGGCATTTAGTGCCATCGTTTGTAATATCCCTTTTTGGATATAGTCATTTCTTCTTAATCTTTTATTGATTCATCATGCAATTTCGCATAAGATAAAATCCTTTGTCCACTGGGGATGTATTATACCTTTACCTTGACGTCAAATATCTTTACCATTTTCTCGACATTCAATGATTTCTTCATTTCCATGTCAGAGATACTTAACACCTCACTTTATTGATCGTCACAAAAATATGGGGGTAAGATTTACAATTAGGTCCACCTTAAGATCCTTCCATGTGAATCTTTTCCTGTGTTCTCTTGGATGTATTTCCTTTGCAAGATCTATAGAAACTATCTTGCTTGTTAACTATTAAGTTACACAAGACAAGCGTTTCGTGTCATTATAACTTAGAGTATTAAGATTTATTTCAAAATAATGAATCTATTTCTTAATCCGTTTCTTTATTTCCAAGGGAATTACCTTACTTATCGAAGTCATAACATCTCTGAGGCTTATATCATATCATGAGCTATCTACTTGTATAATTCGTAATTTCTTCTGCTATTTTTGACTTTTGTCCATTTCTTGAGCATGGTATCTGAGTAATCTTACTTCGTTATACTTGATTCCACTTTCAGGACTAGAACCGTTATAATTGTCATATAGCTTGGTATGGTAATACATCTGTACACCATAACTTAAAATCTAAGCATCTCATTACCATGTTTTAACTTCGGAGATATTTCCTCCATACTTGATTTACATGCTAGGGATATCCTAGCTATTCACACATCTCAATGATTATGATCTCTAAATCTTATTATCATTCATCCAACCAAGTTTCAATTACTCGGAATCGATTATGCTCAAGCATAATCTCATTGATTGAGGTATAAGGCGAAAGATTTATTGTCTGAGACGCTATCATTTCCTTATATATATATATTCTTTGATAAGAATATTTTTTTTTTTTTTTTATTTTTTTTTTTACATGCATCTTTATTCTTTTAAACATGTCCAACCTACTAACGAGGTTTCAAGGACATCGAACTATCTTAAAGATAAGTTGTAATCGCTCTCGTCATGACATAATAAGGGAAATTAATATCCCACAGATATCATATACTTTTCTTTACTTTTACTCTTTGCATTCAATGCTAAAGAGTATCTTATTCATAACTTTGTTATCATAACGATCGTAAGATGGTATAACTTCATTGTTATCATTCTTTGTTAACCCCATCAAGGTCATCACATCATGTGTGCCATAGGAAGAATATCTCGTCTCATCGAGATTTTCTTTACATCATAATTTCTTGATGTCTATCACTTTACTGATCTGAAACTTTTAGGTGACTGAGATAAGTCAACCTATTTCATGCCCGCCATCTATCGCTTTACTAATTCGCTCTTAGGTGACAAGGTAAGTCAACTTTCATCTTACTTGATGGTTTCAAGAGTCGAGAAGAAATTATCACGATTACTTACAGGAGGTACTGTCTCACAAATTAGAATAACATCTTTTTAATATTTGAATCAATATGCTCTTTGGACTGAAGAAATGGGGATCTAGGGTCCGAAGACCAGAATAACGACTACTGAGATTTCTTTGGTCATATGGGCTGGCCAGACCCGTCACAATTATATTCTCAGTCACACAAGGCTTTGGGTTCAAAAGGACACTTTGTAAATTTTTGAGTTGGAAGTTTTCTTCAGAAGAAGTGAGAAACTCGAATGATTTCTCAATTGGAATTAGGTCATAGAGTTAAACTCAACGATAAAAATTGGGTAACGAATAGAATTTTGAAAACTCATATACCCGTAATAGGTCATCAACAAAGTTCTCATGTATGTCAAGGTTCTACTTGTATTACTGAAGATCTTACTTTCTTAGTAACATTCTAGGATTTGTATCATACTATAACAATCTTACTCTTTTCAAATCGTAGAACTAACTTTAACTGATTCTCATGAATTCTGGAGTAGGAATCATGAATTTGGTCCTTCATAAGAAATGAAATACAGTGCATTAGGAGCACGTAGGCGAAACCATACGTAAATCGGAGTTCACACGATCAAGAACTAGTCAAAACAAAATCACTGCGCAGTGCGGGGAAATTTACAGCGTTCGCGCCGAGGTCATAAGCGATGCCGACACCAAGGTCGTGCATGCGTTACCAATGCCGGTAGTACGAGAATATTGCCGACATCGGGTCGGACAAACTACCCCAACGACATGTCAAAGGCGATGTTATAAATGCCGATTTGAAGTCGATAGTCGCACATGTCGAGGTCGAACAATTTCGTATAAATCTTTCACTTTTCGATACTCAAGATGGAATGAAGTTCTCAAATCCATCACTAACCTTGTTCTTGTAATTGAAGGAAATTCTTACTTCTATGTGTCCTTTCGTAAAAGGGATCATCGTCTTATAAAGTCTACGTTACGTTGTACTAGCATGCTCATCATCATAATCAACTTTGAGATTGAAGTAAAACTTGAATAATCCTCGTAGCTCATTTATACATGCGTGTTTCGTTGAATTTAAAAATTCAACATATCATATTTGACAATTCAATGTCCAATCTCAATCATTTTAAAACGTGAAAAATCATAACTTTGTTCATAATAATGAACCCTTAGTACATTTCAGAAATTCAAACATTTCATATTTGGCACATCATGCCAAAACTTTCTCATATCATTGTCATCATCTTTCTTATATCTTCCTTCCTTTCATAACTTTCTTTGACAAATCATTTGTCACAACATTCATTCTCAACCTTTATCATAGCTTTCGTTTCTTTTGAAAGATTATTTCAATTATCATTCACTTCACAACATAATTTTTCATTTGCGGCTTTTGCAATAAATTTCACTTTAAATAAATTCACATAACATTCATTTCACTTAAAAATTTATTTCACTTTCAACTTTTCGTTTCAAAACCGAGAAAAATAATTTCATAAACATTCGTCTTGGCCAGGCTAATTTTAAAAACTTTGAAAAAAAAAGTCATTTACCTCATTTCGGTTGAGCTTGATGTGATGGAGTGTTGAGCATTGTCAGCTGATCTCTAGAAGTCTAATGATTCAATCTAGACTTAACCTTAAAGAAGATTTTGGGTTCAAGAGCGAACTGCTCTGATACCACTCTGTCATGACCCTCAATCCTAAAATGCGGATTAATAGGGACTATAACTCTAAACAGGGATAAAAATACAAGGAAACTCTTTTTTTAACAATAAACGTAATACATATGTCATTTATATTCTTGGACTATATTACATAATTTAGGGTTCTTGCAGCGGAAAACATGTGATATGTACATATGACGATGTACTATCAAGGTATAAACATTTCAGCGACAACATTCCTATTGCTCAACACTGCTCCATCCATCATCTCTCTCAACTGCACATTTAAAACAAACATGCGGTGAGTACAAGAATACACTCGGTGGACTCATGCGAAAACATTTTATTTTTTTTGAATTACCTTTGCCAACATCATGGTAAGACACAAGGGTTTTAGTTGAAAATGCCTTGTGCTTACTAAAATATTTTCATCATTTCATAAAATCATCGCTGGCGGGCATTTTTACGTGTGTATGATCCATATCCTTAACATCCTTTCGCGTATCATCATAGTCGAGCGTCGTGAAGGAGGCCTCCTCTCTGACGCCGTGACCGGCCGTGGTGTCCTTACTGACTACGGTCACCTTAGGTGTACACGTTAATCTAGCCGGTATTGTCCTTCCGGCATAGGATCCGATATCGATTTTCATTCATAAGTTGGGGCGACCCGACAACATTCATAACATTCATAACATCTCATAACATCTCATGGATAGGATACATACACAAAACATAAACATTTTGGCGGTAATCATGTAAACATTTTATCAGCAGTTGAAATAAGCATCATAAATAAATATTTCAATAGCATTTCATTTTTGAGTAGAGTAAAGCCCACTGGACTATCGATTGTCTAAATCGATTTCTTGGTATAAGTCCCGGACTTAACCTATCTATTCACGGCCTTGAAGTTTTGGGTAGAAACTATCCATCGAGTCTTAGAATCCATATTTCTACTATAGTGTATATCAGGTATGATATACACTCAATTGAGCATGTAGGAAGCACCTATTCAAATGGTTCACGTTAGGGCGTGCTCGTAAAAATATCATGTTGTGTTGTTTTATTACAACCGTACATCTTATTAATTCTCTATCGTACCTTGCGATATGACATAATGAATGCATCGATTAATAGCATGTTAGTCACATAAGACATACTTCACATAGGGTTTCCAACACTTAGTCAAATTTCAGTGTTGAATTTCAATAAAACAGCTTGAAATAACCCAGTGGCAAACTTTGACGATTCATAACTCTCGAGTTAGAATACGTATGGCCGCACAAAGATACATTCTGAAACCTCTAAACATGTACTACAAGTTCTAAGAAGAATTAAATCCAAAGAGTCGTGGTTATGGAGATATAGGGTCTCAAAGTGGGCAACTCAAACTGACTTCTATACTTAGAAAATTTTCAAATTTTCAGTTTTAGCTTAACGACGAGGGGTTTTGCGAGGCTCGTAACTTTTGACTCACAATGCCAAAATGTCTGCAGGCTACCAATTTCGAAACCTTGTAACAAGTACTACATATGTCATGAAGACCATACTGGAAAATATCTAACGCATCGAGAAATACATAAGTCCAAAGTTGACTAGTTGAAATGGACAGTTTCCAGTAGGTGACTTTGGGTCGATGAAAGTATACCTATAAAACTTGGTTTGGGATCAAACTTTCCAGATCATAACTAGACATGGTGGGAACATTTCTTATGAAGAAACCCAAGTCCAAATCGGACTACAAACGGCTTGAACATCTCACGTAAAGTCATACTCGAACAGCCTATTATATGAAAAATTCACTAAGGCAGTTTGTCCAAAACAACTTACTGTAATGTATCAACTTCAAAAATTCACCGTGAGTTCATTATAAGGAATCTGGGAATGAAACCAATCATATTGAAAATCCACTTAAGTCTAGTTTAATCCAGAAAAAGCCTCACTCAATGATTCACAATAGATTGGGAGCTAAAAATATTTTACCACAAGCTATCACTCCCGTGACAGTTTTGTGCAGTTAACTTGTAAAATCTGGAATAAATAGTAAAACTTTTTAGAAAATTCTGAAAATTTACATACATCTTCTAGACATGCTTAATTATGTTTCTGCCAAATTTCAGAGTTTTATCATTAGCCAAACTTAAAACGAAAGCCACGGACTATGGGTGATGAACACGGCGATTTCACAGATTTGCGCGATGCTTTCGAAAAATACGATTAAAATAGCAAATCATGTTGGATGGACTTGAAATTTTACAGAGGAATACTAGACACATATAATTTCAACATATTAAAATTTCACAATCATCGGACCACTGTAACTTAGTCAAATAAATTCGTGAAGTTGCTGTTCGTCCAGGTAATCAACATGCAATCACTTTCAAGCATAGACCCAACACATTCAAGCATATTGATGAACATGCATGTATATATCTTGACCAAAATAAACTTATGGTTATAGGGCCTTTACCTTGGATCAGAATTTGACAAGGTTGAGAGAGAGATGGAGGTGCGGCGGAGACTCATGACTCGGTTGAGCCTCGATCCATGGCAATACCTCGGCTTGGTAGAAATGGGAGAGCGAGAGGATGAGAGGATGGATAGTTGGAGAGTGTACATTACACTTTGGTGATGGGTTTGGGGCTGAGGTGCTTCAGTTTGGAGAGGAGGGACGACTGAAATGGTGTAGGGGTGGGGTGGTTGCTTATGGGTGACATTTGTCACCCATAGTTCATCATATGGACAACACACATGCACACCTCTTCACACACACCCATATACGATGCACACACATATATATCTGATTTTAATTGCTTAGTTAGGTTATAATTAATCACATTGTCATATAGTAGATACATGCAATAGGACAAATCAACAAATAAGTGCTTAGTATATATGTGTATATAGCTCTCGGCTATTACACTATGCCAAAGGGTCCAAATTTTATTTTCCATGCCAAACATTGATATATGTTATGACATATAGTTTAGATGATAAATAATATCATAGGATAAATTAATGGCATCATTTTATGCTATAAAAATCGAGTTAAAATTAGGGTTTTCAAGCGTTTGAAAAATTGGTCACTACCAAATCTTGATGATCTAGCATTGATTTAATGCTAAATAATACTGTAATTACATATACTAATCATAGGAAATTAATTCCTATAATTTCTTGATCGATTAAAGCGCTTTTCGTTTCATCTCAAAGCGTTAACGTTTGAAAGCGTTGCAAAGCGTTCATTATCGACTCATCTCGAAATGGTCATCATCACTTTATTAAATTATTCCATTAATAATGGAATTTAATTCTAAGCAATTTCTTAGAAAATATTTGACGTTTTAACTATCGATCTGAAATCGGCGTTAAAGTAAAATCGATATACTTTCATATACTCTTATTCCTTAATTCACAATTCTCGGTGAATATAAAATAGAATTCATTCCTTCATAAATAATCGAAATCATTATTCGATATCTTATGGATTGAATCATCTCGGTAATTTCTAATTTACGGTTTTTTAAATACCGTAATTGGGCATCTAATTATGCGGGGTATTACATCCTACCCCCCTTAAAAGAAATTTCGTCCCGAAATTTGCATACCTCATAAAGTATGGGTATCTTAACGTCATAACATCATAACTTTCCACGTGCTTTCTTTTTGTCCATGGTTCCTTCATTGGATTTTCATTAAAAGACCAAAACTTGCTTCTTTAATCGTTATATCGTATGAATCAAATTAGTCGTAGATTTTCATCATAACTCATCGAGTCGAAAGGTCACGTCATCATGTTGGTTTACGAGAATTGGGTCACTTTCTTATTTCCTTAACTGCGACACGTGGAAAAATATTTCGTACTTTCCCCCAAATGTGGTGGAAGTATCAGCTATAAGCTACTAGGCTTATCATTGCTAGGAGCTCGTAAGGTCTATAAAGCGTGATCTCAACATTCTTGTATCTAAACTTATAATTCCTCTAGATGGAGGAATCTTAAGAAACTTTAATTCCGCATTCGAAAATGCGGTTCAAATTATGCGTATCGACATAAGACTTTTATCATCTGAGCTTTTCTTATTCCTTGCCTCGTTGGCAAGATATCTTAATCGTTTCATTTACAATGTCGGGACTTTATACCTTTACTCACCTACTTTGTTACAATAAAGTGGTGGTCGATACTTCTTTTAGTACAATGCCTCATAAGGCTACATTGATCGTTATTTGGTAGCTATGGTCGTGCGTAAACTTACGAGTGGTGCAATCGTTCTCACTTGCACTTTGGTTTAACAACTTGTGTTCTATCGTATCCTTAAACATTCATATTGTCTTTTCGATTGTCTATCTATGCGTGAGTGGACATCTATGTTAAGCTCGACCTCGTATCTAACTCCTTTTGTGAGTTAGTTCAAAATCTAGGGTACTCTTGAAGTCTCTATCTGAGCGATAGGTTTTGGTACTCCTTGTAAATATCGATTTCATTTATGTACGGTGAGCTAACTTATCGGATCTATGAGTCATCTGAATGAGCGAGACAAAACATAATTGGCGAGTCGATCTACTACTAGTCATATAGTGGTGCGACTTCTTTATGACTTTGGTAAAATCATCATAAGATCTATTTTTATATCATTCTATTTTCATTCGTGTAGTTAGAGAGATTATACTCTCTTATAAGGCCTTTGATACAATGCCTTTACTTATTGGTAACGAGACCTTTGCTCGACAATATGGTTATATCTTATCTCATTCCTTGCTATCTAACCTTTCTCATAATTCACAATGTCATCTTAATAATGCACGGTTGGGCGGTATGAGAAGGATCATGAACTTCATTCACGATTTCATTTCTAAGCTTATTATTGCTTGAAATATATGTATATATATCTCTCTTAGACAATATAACATTGTCCGGTATCTTCTTAAAATCCTTGACTCTTCATTCCTTATCTTAATTAGTATTCTATTCCATTTTCATTCTCTCTTTTTAGTCATATTTCACCTTGGTTGTGGAAATACTACTTACGTTAGTCACGATTGCCCGACTATTCTTGTTCTCGTTTTCTTAATCTTTCCAATGAGTTTTCCTTTTCTATAAGGACATACCATAATTTAGGTGAATTTTATAACTTAGGCATTAGATTCTACATTAACCTTCCTTAGGTGATTATTTATCACAATTATAATCTTTCTTGATTGAGCCATCTTTTCTATCATGTATCCAGTTTCTTTGCTCGACGAATAACTTCAACTTTTGTGAATTGTGAAGGGTTCTTAACTTATTGTTATAGGAGTGATGTTCTCGCGACTTTGGTATTTATACTACTGTCACTATCAGAGGTAATAGATTTTGGCACTCCGTGAAGTCGTATAATCTCCTTTACATACTGCTGGGCTAACTTGTCAGATCCATAAGTACTTTGGATTGGTAGGAAGTGAGCACTCTTGGTGAGTCTATCAACAATTACCAATATAGCGGTGTTCCCTCTTTTTGATTTGGGTAAGTTAAATGAAGTCCATCGTTATTCATCCCATTTCCACTCGGGTATTTCCAGCAGTTTGTAACTTTCCGTATGGACGTTGGTGTAGCGCTTTCATCTGGCGGCAAACAAGGCGGTGTTCTCTGAAAGAAGCTATGTCTCGTTTCATGCCTTCCACCAAAACTTTTCTTTCGGTCTTGGTACGTCTTAGTACTATCTGGGTGGGCGGTGTAGGGTGTATCGTGAGCCTCGCTCATTATTTCATTTTGAAGTTTTGCGTCGTGCGGGCATATATTCTTCCTTGAGACAATAAGGCGTTGTCAAGCGCCTCACGGAAGTTCTTAAATCCTCCAGCCCTTACCCTTTCTCGGATCTTTTCTAACTTTTCCTCCATCCTTTGTCTCGGCGATCCTTTTCTTAAATCAGATTACATCACTATTTGAGTCATGAGTTGGGAAATTACATTCATGTGGCCTAAGTCATCGTGACACATAAGTTATTATTTATCTCATATTAATACATAGCCTTACTTTTATTAATCCGTGAGAATTGTGACTCTATTTTGGGGTAACTATCTTATTGGTCTTGTTACCTTAGAGTTCTTAATGGATCTCTAACAAGTCAATTAATCTATAAAATTCATGATCTTATTTTAGGTCATTGGCGTCTTTCATCATTTAATTGTTTTGTCCTTTGTCAGATCTACATTGTTCTCTTTTAAAGACACTATGTGCTTGAGGAATATTTCTCCTTTAAGCTGAGATTTACAAAACTGTACTTGGCAAAATTTTGCCCGACTCTTAAAAGTCGTAAAACGACCCTTGATTTTCTTTATGTTCTTTCTCGTCCTTTGAATAGATAAGAACATCATCTATGAGATTGAGATAAAAATTATCTAGGTATGTGTGAAACACTCGATTTTGAGGTTCATAAGCGAGTGGGTGCATTGGTTAGTCGAATGACATAATTATTATCTCATAGTAACCATATCTTATTGAGCGATTCATTTCCGTATTTTGGATATCATTCTTCAAGACCATATAATATTACATCATAATGCCTCGGTGAGGACTTTTCATACATTACTTACGATGGTCGGTCTACTGGTGGCGATTCTGGCGTCAGCTCTTTTACACTCAAAACTTTGACACTTCTTCACCATATTCATAAACTCTTCCAAACTACGTTTATTTTACATATTATAATCACATCATTTTCATCATAAACCATTATTTACATATAAGTCTCATAGGATCCTAAGATTCTATGTCTTTGAGTGACCTTTGTCAGTCGTACTCCTCATGGAAACTTGTCTTTCTCCAATGCGTTTTATTTTCATACTTCTGATGATCATTCTCTTTCAGAGAGCCAGGGGTCAAGCTGCTCCCCGTTTCTTCTTCATTACTAGAAGTTGGTGTTACTTTTATCAAAAAGTATGGTTGGGTTGGTAGCGGTAATTCTCTTAATCCATGAGGCGATAAGACCACATCCTTTTGCCATTCTCGTCTCTTTCGGTACAATTGACGGCACGGGGCGTGGGCGGCGTTTGGAACATCGGTACAACCACTCCTTTATGCCGTGTTGTGTAACTTGCGAGGTCGGGACAAGTACTCGTGGGTGTCGTTTCCTCGCATTATATGTATACTTGAGCACATTGACAAATCACAGTAAGTCTGTCCGGGCTTTGGAATTTTCTCATGGAGAAATTATTCTTTTGATACTTCTTTTGCAAAATTACGCCGATCTGTTAGTAAATGGTGATAAGTCGTTGGATACCATCCTCACTTAACACTCTATAGTTACTAGTATCCATCCGGAGGTGCAAAATTTCTTCAAGAATGTTCTAAATTCATTCTAGTTCATATTAAAAAGCCGATCTGCGTGTGAGTTATAGTCTTGTAGGCCTTGGGGTTAACTCCTTCTTTTCTTTTTCTTTTTACTCGTCGGACCCTTTTATTACCATCGTAACCATATAGTTCTAGATGAGTCCGACTTAAATTAAGCAATGGAGGAATTTTTAATAAGAAGGATCTTTTAATGAATTATACACTTTAAGGCGTATATAACACATAGACTACTTGTGACACGACTCATGACACTCATCTTAATACTCATTTCGTTTTACATTTTCGATCGTATGTTGCCTTAAAGATATTCGCATAAGCGAGCGGTGGTCTTGATATTACGTAGTGTAAAACCTCTAACGAAAAGGCTGAGCCCGGTCACTAATCACATGAATGACGGTCATTTCCGAAACTTCTTGTCTCTAAAATTATATCTCGTTCCACATAGATATAATGATCCAAATCATTGGATAGCACTTTAGGCGATTCTAGGTTCAATTCGAGCTTGAGCAACATTTGCGATGGTCAAAATTCTCGTATAGGTAAGGGATTTTCATTTCTTGATTCACTTACCACGAGTTGGGTTCTATCGCTTCTCGCATACTTGTGCGATGTCAGCGAAGCACCTAAATTGAACAAAATCTTATGGCTATTAGAAATTTTCCTCATACATATTACGCCTTTTGGTTACTGTTTGTTACATTTTCGATGCAAGGTATAGGCTTTGGTCTCGGTGTTCCGTTTATTCAAGTAAACATCTATTTCATATGTCCTTGTCCTTTCCATTGGGACATTATGTTCCCTTGCTATGGTCTCTGTTGCCTCATTCACCTATACTTCTCGGTATTAGTATCGTTATGCTTTTACTAATAGCATTCGTGGTTAGGTCCACATCAACCTATCCTTTGATATTGATATTTTTATAATTAAATCTTATCGTAGAGGTCGTCATGTCTCTATCACTATCATTCATTCCTAATCCAGTATGAATGATTTAATTCTCTTTTTCACTCTATCGATCTTAGGAATATATTTCTCATATATCCTTACTTTAAACTCCTTTCCAGAGAAATCCTTGTACTGGCATTTAGTGCCATCGTTTGTAATATCCCTTTTTGGATATAGTCATTTCTTCTTAATCTTTTATTGATTCATCATGCAATTTCGCATAAGATAAAATCCTTTGTCCACTGGGGATGTATTATACCTTTACCTTGACGTCAAATATCTTTACCATTTTCTCGACATTCAATGATTTCTTCATTTCCATGTCAGAGATACTTAACACCTCACTTTATTGATCGTCACAAAAATATGGGGGTAAGATTTACAATTAGGTCCACCTTAAGATCCTTCCATGTGAATCTTTTCCTGTGTTCTCTTGGATGTATTTCCTTTGCAAGATCTATAGAAACTATCTTGCTTGTTAACTATTAAGTTACACAAGACAAGCGTTTAGTGTCATTATAACTTAGAGTATTAAGATTTATTTCAAAATAATGAATCTATTTCTTAATCCGTTTCTTTACTTCGAGGAATTACCTTACTTATCGAAGTCATAACATCTACGAAACTTATATCATATCATGAACTATCTAATTGTATAGCTCATAATTTCTTACGCTATTTTTGACTTTTGTCCATTTTCTTGAGCATGGTATCGAAAGTAATCTTACTTTCGTTATACTTGGTTCCCACTTTCGGGACTAGAACCGTTATCATTGTCGTATGGCTTGGTAGGGTAGTACATTCGTACACCATAACTTAAAATCTAAGCATCTCATTACCATGTTTTGACTTGAGATATTTCCTCCATACTTGATTTACATACTAGGGATATCCTAGCTATTCACACATCTCGATGATTATGATCTCTAAATCTTATTATCATTCATCGAACCAAGTTTGATTACTCGGAATCGATTATGCTCAAGCATAATCTCATTGATTAATTATAAGGCGAAAGATTTATTATGCGAGATGCTATCATTTCCTATATATATATATATTCTTTGATAAGAATATCTTTCATGCATCTTTATTCTTTTAAACATGTCTAACCTACTAGCGAGGTTTCAGGGATATCGAACTATCTTAAAGATAAGTTGTAATCGCTCTCGTCGTGACATAATAAGGAAATTAATATCCACGGATATCATATACTTTTCTTTACTTTTACTCTTTGCATTCAATGCTAAAGAGTATCTTATTCATAACTTTGTTATCATAACGATCGTATGATGGTATAACTTCATTGTTATCATTCTTTGTTAACCCCATCAAGGGTCATCACATCATGTGTGCCATAGGAAGAATATCTCGTCTCGTGAGATTTTCTTTACATCATAATTTCTTGATGTCTATCACTTTCTTGATTTGAAACTTTTAGGTGGTGAGATAAGTCGACCTATTTCATGCCCGCCATCTATCGCTTTACTAATTCGCTCTTGGGTGACAAGGTAAGTCAACTTTCATCTTACTTGATGGTTTCAAGAGTCGAGAAGAAATTATCACGACTACTTACGGAGTCTTGTCTCACAAATTAGAATAACATCTTTTAATATTTGAATCGATATGCTCCTTGGATGAAGAAATGGGGATCTAGGGTCCGAAGACCGAATAGCGACTCTTGAGATTTCTTTGGTCATATGGGCTGGCGGACCGTCACAATTATATTCTCGGTCACACAAGGCTTTGGGTTCAAAGGACACTTTGTAAATTTTGAGTTGGAAGTTTTCTTGAGAAGAAGTGAGAAACTCGAATGATTTCTCAATTGGAACTAGGTCGTAGAGTTAAACTCAATGACGAAAATTGGGTAATGGATATAATTTGAAAGCTTATATACCGTAATAGGTCATCAACAAAGTTCTCATGTATGTCGAGGTTCTACTTGTATTCTTGAAGATCTTACTTTCTTAGTAACATTCTAGGATTTGTATCATACTATAACAATCTTACTCTTTTCAAATCGTAGAACTAACTTTAACTGATTCTCATGAATTCTGGAGTAGGAATCAGGAATTTGGTCCTTCATAAGAAATGAAATACAGTGCATTAGGAGCACGTGGGCGAAAACCATCGTAAATCGGAGTTCACACGATCAGAACTAGTCAAAACAAAATCACTGCGCGGTGCGGGAAATTTACAGCGTTCGCGCCGAGGTCATAAGCGATGCCGACACCAGGTCGTGCATGCCGTTACCAATGCCGGTGGTACAGAATATTGCCGACACCGGGTCGGACAAACTACCCGGTCGACATGTCGGCGATGTTATAAATGCCGATTTTGAAGTCGATAGTCGCATGCGAAGTCGAAGCGGGTCGTACATGTCGGTCGAACAATTTCGTATAAATCTTTCACTTTTCGATACTCAAGATGGAATGAAGTTCTCAAATCCATCACTAACCTTGTTCTTGTAATTGAAGGAAATTCTTACTTCTATGTGTCCTTTCGTAAAAAGGGATCATCGTCTTATAAAGTCTACGTTACATTGTACTAGCATGCTCATCATCATAATCAACTTTGAGATTGAGTAAAACTTGAATATTCCTCGTAGCTCATTTATCGCATGTATTTCGTTGAATTTAAAGAATTCAACATATCATATTGACAATTCAATGTCCAATCTCAATCATTTTAAAGCGTGAAAAATCATAACTTTGTTCATAATAATGAACCACTTAGTACATTCGAAATTGAACATTTCATATTTGGCACATCATGCCAAAACTTTCTCATATCATTGTCATCATCTTTCTTATATCTTCCTTCCTTTCATAACTTTCTTTGACAAATCATTTGTCACAACATTCATTCTCAACCTTTATCATAGCTTTCGTTTCTTTTGAAAGATTATTTCAATTATCATTCACTTCACAACATAATTTTTCATTTGCGGCTTTTGCAATAAATTTCACTTTAAATAAATTCACATAACATTCATTTCACTTAAAAATTTATTTCACTTTCAACTTTTCGTTTCAAAACCGAGAAAAATAATTTCATAAACATTCGTCTTGGCCAGGCTAATTTTCAAAACTTTGAAAAAAAGTCATTTACCTCATTTCGGTTGAGCTTGATGTGATGGAGTGTTGAGCATTGTCAGCTGATCTCTAGAAGTCTAATGACTCAATCTAGACTTAACCTTAAAGAAGATTTTGGGTTCAAGAGCGAACTGCTCTGATACCACTCTGTCACAGCCCCTCAATCCTAAGTACGGATTAATAGGGACTATAACTCTAAGCAGGATAAAATACAGGAAACTCTTTTTAACAATAAGCGTAATACATATGTCATTTATATTCTTGGACTATATTACATAATTTAGGGTTCTTGCGGCGGAAAACATGTGATATGTACATATGACGATGTACTATCAAGGTATAAACATTTCGGCGACAACATTCCTATTGCTCAACCTTTGCTCCATCCATCATCGGCTCAACTGCACATTTAAAACAAACATGCGGTGAGTACAAGAATACACTCGGTGGACTCATGCGAAAATATTTTATCATTTGAAGATTACACTGCCACATCATGGTAAGACACAAGGGTTTTAGTTGAAAATGCCTTGTGCTTACTAAAATATTTTCATCATTTCATAAAATCATCGCTGGCGGGCATTTTTACAGTGTGTATGATCCATATCCATTAACATCCTTTTATCGTAACATCATAGTCGAGCGTCGTGAAGGAGGCCTCCCTCTGACGCCGTGACCGGCCGTGGTGTCCTTACGGCACACGGTCACCTTAGGTGTACCGTTAATCTAGCGGTATTGTCCTTCCGGCATAGGATCCGATATCGATTTTCATTCATAAGTTGGGGCGACCCGACAACATTCATAACATTTCATAACATCTCGGATCTCATGGATACATACATACACAAAACATAAACATTTTGGCGGTAATCATGTAAACATTTTATCAGCAGTTGAAATAAGCATCGTAAATAAATATTTCAATAGCATTTCATTTTGAGTAGAGTAAAGCCCACTGGACTATCGATTGTCTAAATCGATTTCTTGGTATAAGTCCCGGACTTAACCTATCTATTCACGGCCTTGAAGTTTTGGGTAGAAACTATCCATCGAGTCTTAGAATCCATATTTCTACTATAGTGTATATCAGGTATGATATACACTCAATTGAGCATGTAGGAAGCACCTATTCAAATGGTTCACGTTAGGGCGTGCTCGTAAAAATATCATGTTGTGTTGTTTTATTACAACCGTACATCTTATTAATTCTCTATCGTACCTTGCGATATGACATAATGAATGCATCGATTAATAGCATGTTAGTCACATAAGACATACTTCACATAGGGTTTCCAACACTTAGTCAAATTTCAGTGTTGAATTTCAATAAAACAGCTTGAAATAACCCAGTGGCAAACTTTGACGATTCATAACTCTCGAGTTAGAATCGTATGGCCGCACAAAGATACATTCTGAAACCTCTAAACATGTACTACAAGTTCTAAGAAGGAATTAAATCCAAAAGAGTCGTGGTTATGGAGATATAGGGTCTCAAAGTGGGCAACTCAAACTGACTTCTATACTTAGAAAATTTTCAAATTTTCAGTTTTAGCTTAACGACGAGGGGTTTGCGAGGCTCGTAACTTTTGACTCACAATGCCAAAATGGCTGCAGGCTACCAATTTAGAAACCTTGTAACAAGTACTACATATGTCATGAAGACCATACTGGAAAATATCTAACGCATCGAGAAATACATAAGTCCAAAGTTGACTAGTTGGAAATGGACAGTTTCCAGTAGGTGACTTTGGGTCGATGAAAGATATACCTATAAAACTTGGTTTGGGATCAAACTTTCCAGATCATAACTAGACATGGTGGGGAACATTTCTTATGAAGAAACCCAAGTCCAAATCGGACTACAAACGGCTTGAACATCTCACGTAAAAGTCATACTCGAACAGCCTATTATATGAAAAATTCACTAAGGCAGTTTGTCCAAAACAACTTACTGTAATGTATCAACTTCAAAAATTCACCGTGAGTTCATTATAAGGAATCTGGGAATGAAACCAATCATATTGAAAATCCACTTAAGTCTAGTTTAATCCAGAAAAAGCCTCACTCAATGATTCACAATAGATTGGGAGCTAAAAATATTTTACCACAAGCTATCACTCCCGTGACAGTTTTGTGCAGTTAACTTGTAAAATCTGGAATAAATAGTAAAACTTTTTAGAAAATTCTGAAAATTTACATACATCTTCTAGACATGCTTAATTATGTTTCTGCCAAATTTCAGAGTTTTATTATTAGCCAAACTTAAAACGAAAGCCACGGACTATGGGTGATGAACACGGCGATTTCACAGATTTGCGCGATGCTTTCGAAAAATACGATTAAAATAGAAAATCATGTTGGATGGACTTGAAATTTTACAGAGGAATACTAGACACATATAATTTCAACATATTAAAATTTCACAATCATCGGACCACTGTAACTTAGTCAAATAAATTCGTGAAGTTGCTGTTCGTCCAGGTAATCAACATGCAATCACTTTCAAGCATAGACCCAACACATTCAAGCATATTGATGAACATGCATGTATATATCTTGACCAAAATAAACTTATGGTTATAGGGCCTTTACCTTGGATCAGAATTTGACAAGGTTGAGAGAGAGATGGAGGTGCGGCCAGACTCATGACTCGGTTGAGCCTCGATCCATGGCAATACCTCGGCTTGGTAGAAATGGGAGACGAGAGGGATGAGAGGATGGATAGTTGGAGAGTGTACATTACACTTTGGTGATGGGTTTGGGGCTGAGGTGCTTCAGTTTGGAGAGGGGAGGGGACGACTGAAATGGTGTAGGGGTGGGGTGGTTGCTTATGGGTGACATTTGTCACCCATAGTTCATCATATGGACAACACACATGCACCTCTTCACACACACCCATACACGATGCACACATATATATCTGATTTTAATTGCTTAGTTAGGTTATAATTAATCACATTGTCATATAGTAGATACATGCAATAGGACAAATCAACAAATAAGTGCTTAGTATATATGTGTATATAGCTCTCGGCTATTACACTATGCCAAAGGGTCCAAATTTTATTTTCCATGCCAAACATTGATATATGTTATGACATATAGTTTAGATGATAAATAATATCATAGGATAAATTAATGGCATCATTTTATGCTATAAAAATCGAGTTCGAAAATTAGGGTTTTCAAACGTTTGAAAAATTGGTCACTACCAAATCTTGATGATCTAGCATTGATTTAATGCTAAATAATATGTAATTACATATACTAATCATAGGAAATTAATTCCTATAATTTCTTGATCGATTAAAAGCGCTTTTCGTTTCATCTCAAAGCGTTAACGTTTGAAAGCGTTATGATATCTCATTTCGATTTCCGACCACATCTCCTTCATACTCAACTGCATAATAAAAGCAGTTTGGAGGCATGAGTACGAGAAAGTACTCGGTGGATAATGCCAATCTATCTTTCAAAATTAAACATTTTGTTGAAAAGCCTTTCTTTCAAATAGCGATTCATAAGGCGATTGAATTAGTGATTCATAAGAAAATTTCACATAATATCATGTCACCACACTTTATTTTGAAACATCTGGCATAACATACCGAGTTGGTCCCGAAGGATCACAACCACGGTCATACCCTATCTCGTCATTCGGTAAAGAAGTAGGCCTCGCCACAATACCGTGGTCGACTACATTTGCAAGCTCACGACCGTCTACGTACGATGATTCACATTTTCCTACCGCGGATAGGTAATTGTCGTCATAGCCACAATGTGGTAAAACATTTAGCATGATTATCATGTGGTGATCAAATGCTTTCACAAGAAATCAAGCTCATAACATATCATGTATTTAGCTTGAATAAAGTTAAGTAGGCGTTACCACCTCGTGCGACGTTCGATCTACCAAGTTTGTTTCTTCGTTCTTCACTTCTCGATTTCCTTGCTCGATCCTTAAAGCATAAAATTATGACAAATCTTTAGAATTTTCCCTTCTAATTTAGCTATATGCTAACAACTATTAATTAACATATAATTCGTTTTACTAATGTTTAATTCTATCGAAATTTCGGCGAGTAATATACGTAACATGGACATCCCAAACATACCAAACTACTCGATATCATCCCAAACTCCCCAATATCATCATCACATCATCAAATATACATTTAAGAACTCTATATGAGATTAATATCACTTATTTCAACGTTAATCGCTTAAGGCGATTTAACTACATTTCGATATTTTGAATATCTATAGCCTATTCAACATCAAATATCATATAATTATACTTAATTAGCATCATTGATCATTATTTCATCATTCATTCAAGTCTTGCTTAAAATTTCCACATAAAATCATAACTTAGTCTTAAACTTTAAATTTTATAACTTTTGATATCTATGTTCAAAATTCCCATAAATTCTACTTAGGCCTTATTTTTATCATAGATCTCAAATATCAATTCAAATCCACCAAATAAAATTAAGAAATCATAGATCTATGCTTGCCTTCATTTTGAAAATTTTGAACATAATGCGTATGATTAAATTAAATTCCTATAAATTCATTTTATACATTATTTATATCCTAGCATGAATATCATGTCAAATTCATCAATAAAATTAAAATCATCAAGTTCATGTGACTTGTGATTTTGAAAATTTAAAATTTAATTAACATGATTTAACTTTTAATTTCTTTAATCATATGATGTTTATAAGCATACTTAAACATATATCTAAGCTTAATTCAATCATATCATAACATAGAAATCATATTCAAAATTAGGGTTTCATGATCAAACTTTAATTTTAGAATTTCATGAATTTAAGGTATTTAATTCCATAACATATGTTAATCTAATTCCATAAACATAATTAAATCAACACATATAACAAAATTTAAACAAATCAATCATAATCACATCCCATAATTTTCGAAAACTTTAAGGATATAAAACATGATATTCATCAATTTAATTTATGTAAACTTTGCATAAATGAAGTAATTACCTTGGTAGGAGAAATTTTTCTTTAATTCTCAAGTCTAACTTTGTGTTAAATGTGAAGATAAAATTTTGTAGGTGAAGTGTGTGTGTGTGTCGTGTGTTTTGTAGAGAAAATAGGGAAGAAGATGATTTTATTCATGTATTATACTTCTAGATATTTAATTTAAATTTCATGTGCATTTATGTAAAATTTCAAGATAATAATACACAAATTTCAAAATATTATAAATGCACTCTTAACTTTGCTAATTCCAAACTTTAGTGTAATTTAATTAATAGGATTATATTTCAAGTAAATTATAAAATCTAATATAACTTATATTCATGATTTAATTTAGATTCATATAGCATAATTTAAATCACTTTATTTAATAAAATTCAATTCATTATTATAATACTTCTTAAATTTGAAAATTACATAAATAAGTTCTTTAATCATTAGTTATTAATAAAAAAATTTATTCAAGACTTTAATATCTTGAATAATATTTTATCTCATTTATAAGAAAAATAACATAAAAAAATAATTAATATAATTCATAACATAATTTCAAGTAATAGCATTTTCATGCAAACAATTATAAATAAACACATAATTCACATTTTATCACAATTAAACTCATTTCTAATAATTTTCTACATTTTTCGATTCCATATAATTAAATCTTAAATTAATCGATTCACACCGATTAATATTTCACTATATTGAATTTCACAATTCTTAAGGCTTAAATAGCTTTTAAGCTTTAATAATATAATTAAGCTTTAATAATTACTATAAAATTTTGGGTTACTACATTCCTCCCTTAAAGAAATTTCGTCCAGAAATTTAGTACCTTATTAAATAAATCGGGTATTTCTCCTTCCGTACATTCTTCTAGTTCCCGTCAACTTACTTACGGACCATGATGTTTCCACGAATTTTACTAAAGGAATAACTTTATTCCTTAACTGCTTCTTTTAGGTCCATAATGCTTTGAGCCCTTTTTCATAACTTAAGTCGACATTGGGGACTATTTCATCATAATGAAGAATATGTTGTGGATCATATACATACTTTACGGTGAGATCGTGAAAAGCGTCGTATGCGTTAGCGAAGTTTGGAGCAGCAACGCTAACTTTATAGGCTCTGGCCCAATCCGTTCCAATATCTCATAAGGTCCAAGAAATGCGGGTTTAAGTTTTCCTTTTATTCCAAAGCGGTGAACTCCTTTGGTTGGGAAACTTTAAGAAAGACCTTGTCCTATTTCAAACTTGATTACATCGGCGATTATCGACATAGGACTTTTGTCGGTCTTGAGCTTCTTTCATTCTTTGTTTTATTTGTCGTACAATTTGAACCATTTCTTCAATTGCTACGGGCGAGAATCTTCCGTTCTCTACCTCATCCCAATCTGGTGATCTGCACTTTTACCATAAAGTGCTTCATAAGTGCCATGCCGATCGTAGCTTGATAGCTGTTGTTGTAAGCAAATTCGATCAATGGTAAGACTTGTTCCCATTGATCTCCTCGATCAAGCACCACATCCTGAGCATATCTTGAGGTTTGAATTGTTCTCTCGGTCGACCGTGCATGCGGGGATGGCGGTGCTAAAATTTAGCGAGTGCCCAATTCTTTTTGAAAAGTAGTCGAGCAAGAGGTGAATTTGGCATCACGATCGAGGTGATTGAGATCGGCCTCCATGTAACCTAACAATTTCCGAACATAAATCTGTGCCAACTTATCTGCTCCATCGTTATCGAATTGGAATGAAATGGCGCTCTTAGTTAATCGATCAATGATTACCCATATGGCGTATTTCCTCGTCTAGACTTGGGTAAACCAATTACAAAATCCATGCGATGTGATCCCGTTTCCATTCGAGCACTTGAAGAGGCGTAACTTTCCGTATGGTCTTTGATGTAAAGCTTTTACTTGTTGTACGCTAAACACTTTTCGGCGTAGGAGGCGATGTCTTGTTTCATCCATCCACACGAACTTTTGTTTAAGATCTGAGTACATCTTGTACTTAGGGATGTGCAGCGTATGGAACCTTATGAGCTTCATTCATAATTTCATTTTTTTTCTGTATCGTTAGAGTGCGTATGCGATTACCAAACATAATCGCATTATCTCGACTTCATGATATTCGGAAAATTTCCATTCGAATCTTTGCTCGTAGAGTTTGAGTTGTTTATCTTTTCTTTGCGCTTCGATGTCTGAGCTCTCAAATCCGAAGTACCATCAATGACGCTACAATTCCTTGAATATTTCGGGGAGGTAACACGGTTTCGACTTCGTTCTCTCGAACTCTTTTAATAATTCTCCTTGGTCCGTTAAAGAGTTCCTAATCTTTCTGAATTTTCCTACTCGGGCGTCTGCGGCAGCGTTTAGCTTTAGGGATGATACTTGATCTCACAATCGTAGTCTTTGACCAGCTCGAGCCATCTTCGTTGTCGCATATTCAAATCTTTTGTTCAAAGAAATACTTCAAACTTTTGTGGTCGTGAAAATCTCACATCTCGATCCGTGCGGATAATGTCTCCATATTTTCAATCGTGGACCCTTCTGCGAGCTCGGATCGTGAGTAGGATAATTGTGTTCGTGAATCTTCAAGCGTCGTAAAGCGTGTCGACGACCTTTCCTTCTTGCATTAAAACGCATCTATTCCATTTCTCGACGCATCCGTGTATATGGTATAATCTTTCTCGGATCGGTATAGTTAGGATAGGGCGTTGGTCGATCTTTCCTTGAATTCTTGAAAAGCTGTCTTCGCATTCGGGGTCCATTGAAATTTTACCCTTTCTTCAGCGGTTGTGTCATTGGCTTAGCAATTTTAGAAAATCCTTGATGAATCTTCTATAATATCCGGCTAAGCCTGAAAACTACGAATCTCATTCGAGTCGTAGGTGACTTCCACTCTGAGCTGCTTGGACTTTGGCGGGGTCCACTTTAATTCCTTCTTGAGACTATATGCTTAAGAAATTTACTTCTTTCACCCAAAATCACACTTCTTTGAACTTGGCATATAATCTTTGTGTCCTTAATTTTCAATACAATTCTCAAATGCTCTTCGTGTTCTTGTTATTCTTTGAATAGATTAAAATATCATCGATAAACACTATCTGAATTTATCGAGATATTCATGGAATCTGCGGTTCATGAGGTCCATGAACACAGTGGAGCATTTGTTAGTCAACAGCATCACTACAAATTCGTAGTGTCCGTATCGGGTCTAAGCGGTTTTCGGTATATCCTCGGGTTTTATCTTCACTTGATGGTAACCCGATCTTAGATCGATTTTAAAATACCTTTGCTCTTTTCAATTGGTCGAACAAGTCGTCAATTCGAGGCGGATATTTATTCTTCAATGTCACCTTATTGATTCTCGATAGTCGATACACATTCTTAAGGTGCCGTCGCTTCTCTTTGACGAATAACACTTGGTGCTCCCGGTGTGGCGCTTGGTCGAATAAATCCTAAATCAAAGTTCACATAATTGGACTTTCAATTCTTGCAATTCTTTAGGAGCCATCCGATGCGGTGCTTTGGAAATTGGCGCGGATCTGGTTCGAGATCGATCGCGAAATCGATTGTCGATCGGCGGTATCTGGGTAATTTTTCGGAAATCGTCGGATATTCTCGAACAACGGCACATTCTCAATCTTCCTATCCTTCTTGTCTTCCTTGCTTGGGCATATCGGATAGGCGTGATTTTCGTTACATCTTATCAACTTTTACGCACTGTAAAGGCGATATCACGGGCACCCTTCTTCTTCTCTCATCAATCCCATAAAAGCACGTGGGTTCTTTCGGTGGTTGAAATCGATTTCTCGTTGTTCTAGCGAATCGTTCTAAATTTTCCGTTAACCAATCCATACCCAAGATAATATCTACGTCCGCGTGCGTAAGGCGTAATGATTGACTTTTAATGAAGTGATCTAACTCAAATTCTAAGTTAGGACATACTTTATCAACTCTTGTCGCCCACCTATTGGAGTAAGTACTTTGAACCTACTTGGATGATTCTACGGAAGTTGAGATTATCTCGCATGCGGTAGAAATGAAAGAATGCGATGCTCCGTGTCAAACAAAACTATAACAGTACACCTTTAACTTGGCCATACAGCGAGTTTCCCGTACTCTTTTACGATTGTTTACGTTTCAAAGCATCGCTGTTGATGTTGGGGTTGAACTTGTAGAGATTGAGATGTCACTGTTGGTGAAGTCTGCGGTTGCAATCGCGGTGGTGAAGGAAGTTGATAGCGAGGTGGTTGTGGATATCAGGTCATTGCTTTCACGGATCACGAGCGGGTGCAAAGGTTTCCTCTTTCTCCTCTCCGGCCACATTACATGCTGTATGGACGGTAGAAGCAAAGTGGTCGTCTTGCCCTACAGTAGCAAGTGTTACTCCCGCTCAGACATAAACCGAAATGTGTGCGGTTGCGAGGAGGGCACATGGGTGGTCTTATCGATTCGAGAGGAAAGAGTGGTTGTCCGGTGGTCGGTGGTCGGAATGATCTCGACACCGCAGACTCTGCCTTTAAACGGTCTTTTGCTTGAATTTCTCGCATCTCCCATTTCTTTTCCTTTATATTTTGTTCCATTTGGGAGGATTTTGTTGGTACAATTCCTTGTGATGCATGACATTAGTCTCGTGACATGCTTTTAAACGAATCTCCATTTCCATGTCCAGCATGCGGTTAAGAGTTTGCGTAAGACATGGGTGGTTGAGTGACTAAAATAATTCGGTTTGGTCGTAATCGAGCGAAACATCTCACCATCTTCTCGTCATTTCTACTTTATAAGGTGCATATCTGGATAATGTCTGAAATTCTCGATCGTACTCATACGCTCCTATTACCTTGTTTCAAATTCATAAATTCAATTTCCTTCTGCCTCCTATAGCTTGAGGAATGAACTTAGCATCTGATTCTTCCTTGGCATTCCCATGTAAAGTTCACCAATTGCTCCGGGGTGAGGGTTTTGCTGGCCTCCCACGAAATCCAGAGTCCTTTCATCAGAAAATTTATGCACAACAAACATTCTTGATCGTTGCATTCCAAAAACTTAAAGATTCTCTCAATAGTTCTTACCCACTCTTGACTTGTGGGACTACCGCTCTGTGAAGTTAGGTGGTTTAATGAAGAAAGAGTTACGAAATTTTCGATTTGGTGGAGAGGGTTCACGATTTGGAAAGTTACGGTGTTGCTTCACTATCTCTTTCTTCTAAACTTGTATTTCTTCTTCTTGGAGCATACTAATACCAAAAGAAAAATATTATTATTCTGATGGTTGATAAGATATCACAACAAAGAAATAAGGTTTCAAATTATGGTAAAATACAATCATCACAAGATTTAAGGACCCAACTATTCAATCACAACATGAGAATCAACAAAGATATCGACATATTATAATTTACAAAACAACAATAAAATAAGCGACATGTTATAGGTTACAAAATTGCCTCGGTGAGGACTTTTACAAAATAAGTTAGTTTCAACGTCTTTGGTGGTAGTTACGCCTTGCCATTCTAACGATCTACCTAGCTTTGAACATATTTCTCTTATCTATCTATGTCTTCATCGGGGTCTTCCTCGGGGTCCTCTTGGTTCCTCTTGGCTCTTCTTGCTTTTATCTTGAGGTATGAGCATGATCGGTGGTGAGTGGCGGCCTCTCAGCAAAAGAAGGAAGGATCGGATAAAGAGGCATTTCACCGGCGATTAGAGGTCTCAAATAGGAAGTGCCAGCAGATAATGGTTGTTCAAATTCACAGGCTACCTCGGTGGGAGACATGATTAAGGATATTTCGGGAAGAGGGATAAAGGTGGTGAAGGAGTTTTCGGTGCAAATGGCTGTTCAAATAGATCTAAGTCATCTAGGGTCCACTTGAGGTCGAGAGGAAAAGACTATCGCTATCGAACAAGATTGAGAAGGAGGACTAGGAATGATAACCTCACGGAACATAGGTTTAATTTCTCCATTTTGGATGAAGAAAATCATCTAGAATCGATGAGCTCTTTGGAATAAATTGATCAAAGGGCGATATGGTAACTCGGGGGATCTCTATTTTCGATAATGCCTTTTATAAGGTCTACGAATCGATCGAGATTACCGATGATGCACTCCATATCAATGTGTACATAATTCAAAGCTATTTCGGATGCCGTCCCCGCCAGAAGGAGGTAAAGCATTAACCAATGCGAAGTCCATCTAACTCGATCATCGCACTCTTTAAAACCGATCTCCACAACATCATAAAGCTGTTTGAGAGCAAGCGGCAAATCTTGCTCCTCTCGATTCTAAAGGAAAAGAAACTATCGTATTTGCCTAATCCAAGGCCTATTATCAACATTCTTCCGAGCAACGACCTTCCTCCGTACCATACTATATTCAAATATAACTTATATACTAATTAGAAGCAAGATAATCACATATCATTTATTTTCACATACCACCTAATAATGTTCAACATAATCACCTTTCGTTCAAATATACACATCACTTACGACTTACTTTGCTGGTTGAAGTGAAGAGATGGTGGAACACTTGAGCCTTTACCAACGACTCAAGGTTTACAAGAGGTTGGCTCGAAAGAAAGAAAATTTACAAGATCAAAGCGAAACCATGCTCGATACCACTGCATCACGACGACTATTTAATTACTTAATTAACCAAATAATCGGTCATGGCGGTTTAATAATCGATAATCTCTTATTAACAATAAATGTTAGGGAATAAATTTTGAAAACAAGCGGACGACATAACATTTGAAAATGAAATAAGCCAACTGCACTCGAGAAAATATCGACTCGGCAAATATCAAAATGAGGACACGACCTCGCCATTATTATAAAGGTTTCAAAATATTTACATGGTTTATCAAAATGCGGTTTCAAAGTTTCAGGTTCTAGCAGGAAGATTAGTGAATATCATGTATGAAGACATGATATTCGGACATAACAATCAAAATAAAAGATCGAATGATATCTCATTTCGATTTCCCACCACATCTCCTTCATACTCAACTGCGTAATAAAAGCAGTTTGGAGGGCATGAGTACGAGAAAGTACTCGATGGATAATGCCAATCTATCTTTCAAAATTAAACATTTTGTTCGAGAAAGCCTTTCTTTCAAATAGCAGTTCATAAGGCGATTGAATTAGTGATTCATAAGAAAATTTCACATAATATCATGTCACCACACTTTATTTTGAAACATCTGGCATAACATACCGAGTTGGTCGAAGGATCACAACCACGGTCATACCCTATCTCGTCATTCGGTAAAGGAAGTAGGCCTCCCAATACCATGGCGGCCTACATTTGCAAGCTCACGACCGTCTACATGCACGATGGTTCACATTTTCTACCGCGAGATAGGTAATTGCCGTCATACCCACAATGTGGTAAAACATTTAGCATGATTATCATGTGGTGATCAAATGCTTTCACAAAATCAAGCTCATAACATATCATGTATTTAGCTTGAATAAAGTTCGTAGGCGTTACCCACCTCGTGACGTTCGATCTACGAAGTTTGTTTCTTCGTTCTTCAACTTCTCGATTTCCTTTGCTCGATCCTTAAAACATAAAATTATGACAAATCTTTAGAATTTTCCTTCTAATTTAGCTATATGCTAACAACTATTAATTAACATATAATTCGTTTTACTAATGTTTAATTCTATCGAAATTTCGGAGAGTAATGTACGTAACATGGACATCCCAAACATACCAAACTACTCCAATATCATCCCAAACTCCCCAATATCATCATCACGTCATCAAATATACATTTAAGAACTCTATATGAGATTAATATCACTATTTCAACGTTAATCGCTAAAGCGATTTAACTACATTTCGATATTTTGAATATCTATAGCTTATTCAACATCAAATATCATATAATTATACTTAATTAGCATCATTGATCATTATTTCATCATTCATTCAAGTCTTGCTTAAAAATTTCCACATAAAATCATAACTTAGTCTTAAACTTTAAATTTTATAACTTTTGATATCTATGTTCAAAAATTCCCATAAATTCTACTTAGGCCTTATTTTTATCATAGATCTCAAATATCAATTCAAATCCACCAAATAAAATTAAGAAATCATAGATCTATGCTTGCCCTTCATTTTCGAAAATTTTGAACATAATGCATATGATTAAATTAAATTCCTATAAATTCATTTTATACATTATTTATATCCCTAAGCATGAATATCATGTCAAATTCATCAATAAAATTAAAATCATCAAGTTCATGTGACTTGTGATTTTCGAAAATTTAAAAATTTAATTAACATGATTTAACTTTTAATTTCTTTAATCATATGATGTTTATAAGCATACTTAAACATATATCTAAGCTTAATTCAATCATATCATAACATAGAAATCATATTCAAAATTAGGGTTTCATGATCAAACTTTAATTTTAAATTTCATGAATTTAAGGTATTTAATTCCATAACATATGTTAATCTAATTCCATAAACATAATTAAATCAACACATATAACAAAATTTAAACAAAACAATCATAATCACATCCCATAATTTTGAAAACTTTAAGGATATAAAACATGATATTCATCAATTTAATTTATGTAAACTTTGGATAAATGAAGTAATTACCTTGGTAGGAGAAATTTTCTTTAATTCTCAAGTCTAACTTTGTGTTAAATGTGAAGATAAAATTTTGTAGGTGAAGTGTGTGTGTGTGTCGTGTGTTTTGTAGAGAAAATAGGGAAGAAGATGATTTTATTCATGTATTATACTTCTAGATATTTAATTTAAATTTCATGTGCATTTATGTAAAATTTCAAGATAATAATACACAAATTTCAAAAATATTATAAATGCACTCTTAACTTTGCTAATTCCAAACTTTAGTGTAATTTAATTAATAGGAATATATTTCAAGTAAATTATAAAATCTAATATAACTTATATTCATGATTTAATTTAGATTCATATAGCATAATTTAAATCACTTTATTTAATAAAATTCAATTCATTATTATAATACTTCTTAAATTTGAAAATTACATAAATAAGTTCTTTAATCATTAGTTATTAATAAAACAAATTTATTCAAGACTTTAATATCTTGAATAATATTTTATCTCATTTATAAGAAAAATAACATAAAAAAATAATTAATGTAAGTCATAACATAATTTCAAGTAATAGCATTTTCATGCAAACAATTATAAATAAACACATAATTCACATTTTATCACAATTAAACTCATTTCTAATAATTTTCTACATTTTCGATTCCATATAATTAAATCTTAAATTAATCGATTCATCTTAGATTAATATTTCACTATATTAATTTTAGGAATTCTTAAAGCTTAAATAGCTTTTAAGCCTTTAATAATATTAATTAAGCTTTAATAATTACTATAAAATTTTCGGTTACTACAGGTTGCAAAGCGTTCATTATCGACTCATCTCGAAATGGTCGTCATCACTTTATTACATTATTCCATTAATAATGGAATTTAATTCTAAACTTAATTGCTTAGAAAATATCATAATTTTAACAATCGATGCGATCGGCGTTAAAATAATATTGCCGATATACTTCATATACTTTTATTCCTTAATTCACAATTCTCGTTGAATATAAAATAGGATTTCATTCCTTAGTAAATAATCGAAATCATTATTCGATATCTTATGGATTGAATAAATCTCGGTAATTTCTAATCTCGGGTTTTAAATACCGTAATTGGGCATCTAATTCTGCGGGGTATTACAGATACGGACCATAGAAGGCTGAACAAATCTTGTAAGGAAACTCGTACGAAGCGGAGCATGAACTCGCAATCGTCCAGAAAGGAGTGATTCCGGCGCGCAGGCGCGAGACGCACGCTGCTGCGGTGTTTTGTTTTAACTTGTTCTTATTCGTTTGAACTCCGTTTTGACGGTTTTAGCTCACATATTCTTATCATAGCGAACTTCATTTAATATGATGGACCGAAATCCTGAATCCTTCTCCAAAATTCGTGAGGAACAGTTGAAGTTAGACTGAAAATTTTGCTAAGAATAGAGAACTTAGAAAGTTGAAAGTAGAGATCCCATAAGTGAAATTATGATGTAGGATGAACATAGGAACTTTGATGTAAACATTTATCAGCTTATCATATGTGTTTGCTTTATCATATGGATATATTCTATTCTTTTATCTGCTTATCAGATATAGATTGACTTACGCTAGTATGATGCGTGATAGATGGCGGTCGTTATTACTCACCGGGCGAAGGATAAGACCAGAGGTTCACACGGGAGAAACTTGAAGCCTATCGCACTTACGGCATGAGTTGGGGCGATAGTTTAGGCGAGTTTCGATGAGCTATCTGCTATTATGGATGGACGCCCATGAGTACGGTGTGACGGGATATGATTGTAATATTCGAAAAGCGAATATCGATTACGGTTTTCTAAACCGAAATTAGGGTTTTGCCGTATATTATCTTTACAACATCGAATCTTGTGATTTCGATACGATATCGTTATAACAATTCCTTTCATAATTCACTAAGGATTGTGAATTAAAGGATTGAAATATTACGAAATGATTAGTCGATATATTTTAACGTCGGCGCGTGTCGAGCGTCGACTTTCCATGAAATTTTACGGCGGTGAAGCTTGGAATTAATTTCCATCTTAATTCCTTTATTAAAGGAATATATTTATTTAGTAAGTGCGAACTTCTGCGACCATTTTGAGATGAGTCGATTTTGAGCGTTTTGAGGCGTTTTGAGCGTCGACGTCTGAGAGCGTTTTGTAAATTGAGTTTAATGCTCGAAATTATAATAATTAATTTCCTATTATTATTTTATATAATTTCAGTATTATTAATTATTAAAATCGAATTTTCAGTTATTAAAATTCGATAATTTGATATTGAAATTTTCAAAAACCCTAAGTTTATAAACTTTGGTTTTTCACATGAAATGACACTATTAAATTATCATATGGTATCTAAACTTTATAATATGATATATATGAGTGTTATTAAGCTATGAAATCAGTTTTTAGATCATTAAAACCCGATAACAAATTTTTATAATTTTCGAAGCCTAATATTCGAAATTAGGGTTTCTTACGCATGAATTAATGCTATAATTTTATCCTATGCTATTATTCAATATCTAAATCATATATTATGATGTATATATGTATATTTGGATCGATAATGGCATGAGTATCAATAATAGGTGTGATTTGTATTTTATTCCTATTTTCCCTATTATTCTCGCCATTTTCGTATATATGCCTATATGTTGGATTTAATTATTTTAATGGCTTGTAATATATATCTATGATTATGTATGATATATATATCTAGTATTAGGGATGGAATAAAAATTAAACCACCCTAAACACCCTCAAAACCATGACTACCCTTCCCATACACAATGATGTGCCCCTTTTTTTAACACCCAATGCATGAAGCCCCTTTTTCCCCTAGCCTAATGATCACTACCTCACCATCAATTGCTACAGATTTTATTCAGATTTTGTGCCATTTTCTTGGCCAAAATCGAGAGAAAGAAGGGAGATGATAGGGAGACTCTTCACTTCAACACTCCACTTCTTATTATACACTCCCATTTCAAATTTTGAACTCATTTCACTCTCCATTTCTCTCCCATTTCAGCAGAAAAATCGAGAGCTCCCCCCCCCATTATTTTCGAAAGCTTTCTTCTTCTTCTTCTCTATTTTCTCTCCCAACTAGCTACTATATTGTTTCTTGTGAATCCTATATCATTCCAAGGTAAACATGGACCATAAGTATCGATTATGTCCTCTTTTATTCCAGAAAAATCGAGCATGCCCTTGTATATATTTATGTATATTTCGAATGCTACATGTATGTATATGTATGTTTTTAATGTTCTAGAGCATGATAATGGTTCTTGATGATTTATTTTCAAATATATGGAAATATATGCTTGGATAATCATTTGTTGTGGTTTATTTAATTTTTGAATGGATCTAGCATGTTTATGAAATTTTCGAACATTAGGATATGTTTAATAAAATTTTCAAAAGCTTTATAAAATGTTTAGTAATGAGCATGATCTAAGTGTTTTAAGAATGAAATATTGATGTATGTTATGATTTAAGGCTATGGTATGTTAATTAAAATTTTGGAAAACCACAGCTATTTATTTCATTAATACCGTGAGCTATTTAAATAAATACCTTGGTGTATAATTTTATTTTAATCATATAATGACATATTAATGCTTTAGAACCTTGATTACATGTTCTATGATTTAATTAAATTTTGAAAATCAAATGCATGATTTTTGAAAAAAAATACCGTGAGCATACTATATGTATATGTTGATGTATGATTTTATTTTTGAACATGTAATGGTGTTTTAATGCTTTAGTATATTATTTATGCATTATGTGAATTAATTAGAATTTTTGGAAATCATTTACCTATTTAAATCAAATAAGCCGAAAGCTTACAAGCTTATATGGTGATGATTTAATTGGTTCTTAATGATTAAATGATTTTATATTAATATACTATAGTGTATAAACATAGTATATAATTATTGGAATTTTGAAAATCAAATAACACTTTGAATCAAAAAAGCCGAGAGCTATTGAGCTCCATAGGGTGATGATTCAAATGTTTTGGTTGATGTTATGATGTTACAATGTTATAATATAATGTTTAATGATGTTGGAATTTATTTGGAATTTTTGAAATTGTTTGCTATTTATTTGGTAATTATCTTATTATTACCGTGAACATTGTTACATATTGTGAAATAAATAGTTATGATGAACTATGGGTTATATAAATATTATATACTGATGTTGGGATATTATTATAAGTATATATCAACTTTGGGAATTTTTGGATGATTATTCCCTATTTATTTAAATTACCGTAAATATATATAGGTATATATATAAATAAATAGCAAATAATATCATATGAATTTTATGAATTCATATTCTGGACCATAGTGTATAATAATGCACTATATGAATTTAGAAAATTTTTCAAAGGTCAATTGACATTTTTAAGTTAATTATCGGAATTATCGATAATTAATAAGGATTTTAAAATCCTTTTTAAAACAGTTTATTAATGAAAATTTACTAAAATAATATTCTGGACAGTTTTTAAATGTTACAAAATTTTATAAACATAGATTGCTATGTTTGAGGCGAGCGTTCATTTATAACGTTTTAAAAACCAAAATCTGCTTTTAATTATAAAAGGGTTTAGTTATCTGAAATTAATTATAAGCCCTTGATTTACGTGCTAAATCAAGAATAGGACTTACATTTTCAAATCGATCAAATTCGATTTATAAAACAAAATAGTAAGAAGTTCTTATTTTTAAAAGTCAAAATCGTTGACTTTGTTGATCGATGTTGACTTCGTTGACTTTTCGAGTCAAGCGTGCGATTATACGTTTATAAATCGTCGATTACGTAAGATATACTAATTGAGTAGGATACCTCATTAGTAAGAAAAGATTTCACAAATGAAATCCATATATCGAAAAAGCGTGCTTATCGTTGAAAGTATCTCGAAGAGCGAGCAAGTCGATCGTATCGTGTTAGAGGCGTATTGAATTCACTAAGGAATTCGGTCTACATCGATATGAAATATCGAAGTTTATCTTAGTTTTGAAAGTCTCGAAAGACTTGAGCGACGTCTAAAGCCTCGCTTTTTTCGTAAAGGTGTGGGCCTTGAAAGCGTGACGGGATTTTGACGAGCGAGCGAACTGGGACTTTACAACGAACCATAGTCGGTGGGCTTCCTTTCTTACCTCACGAATGTGGGCTTCTTATCTTCAAAATGTGACTTTCTTGTCATACCAAATGAATTTATTCTGACTTATACTACAACTGTTTATCAAATGTTTCTTGCATTACACCGCGAAAATATTTCGTTTGTGTATGGATCCTATCATTACGCCGGGTAGGCTGTGGAGATAGTTGGAACTATTATATCAATTGTTGTGGTAGCACCCAACCTTTTTAATGTCGGGTCTGTCTTGGGATGGTAAATGCAGCTAGGATTGGCGTGAAGGTTGGAACTATCTGTTGTGTTAACATATGCTTGCGGTATTTGTGTCTTTGTGCGGGATTCTGACGGTCACGGCGTCGTAGATGGGAGGCCTCACTCTCGGCGTTTATTATTATTATTATGTATTGTGACTATGAGATACGGACCATACACGCGAAAATGCTCGGCGAGCTATGTTTCTGACGAAAATGATTTGGTAAGCCTGAGGCATTTTAACTAAAACCACTGTGACTTACTCGATATTGGCGTAATAATCCAAAATTTATCAAATGTTTTCGGCATGAGTCCACTAAGTGCAATTTCTTGTACTTAGCCACTGCATATTGTTTTTAAATGTGCGGGTTGAGCTCTGATAGTGATGATGGGGAAAGTGTTGAGAGTCGGTGTCCTTGACCGATTTACTTGAATTTGTGGTTTATACCTTGAATGCATATCGTCGTATATGTATTCACACTTTCATTGCTACACTCTGAACTTCCTTATTTATGCTTTATGTTACAAACTATTGAGGTCCATCGGATCGGGCGAGTTTTGGGGTCCGATGGCTAAAACCTTTTCAAAAACAATTTAACATCATCTCGTATTACATTCGAGCATGTTAGCTTATTTTTACGCATCTCTATTTTATTCATGTAACCCTAAAGTACTACTCCTAGTACTAGTCGGCCTCAGGTCCGGGTTGGTCAGGAATGGGGTTGTGACAGTGGTATCGAGCGCTTTTGCTCTTTGAAAACCAAATTCTTTTATTCTAAGTCTAGATCGAGTCCTTTGGACTTCTAGAAACCAATGACTCCTCAACACTCCATCACATCGAGCTCAACAGGAAAGAGGTAGCGCATTCCTTTCTCAAACTCATGAAATGGAAATTTTTACATGATTGAACAATTGGATGGACTTTTGAAGGATTTGATTATTATGAAAATTTTATGATGAAAATGAAAGTTGAGCGAAAATTTTTCCAAAATACTTTTAGTTGAACTAATGCGATACTCGGTATTGATATGAAAGTACATGGTGGTACTAGTTGAATGATCAACATGGGATGAATGAATCCATTTTGATATGCATATAAGTTGATTATGATTGCTATGTTGAAATCGTATTTCCAAAATTTTCAATTGAAACCTCGTTCAACTTTCGAAATTTTGTTTATGATAAGCGATATGTTATCATAAGGCGAACTTAGACTCTAAGGAGCATGTTCACATATCGTGAAAGAACATAGAAATGCGAACTTCTTTATCCTTACGATAACAAAGAGCGATAGGAAGAATGAGAATAATGATGATCTCGAGCTCGAGCGACAAAAGGCGGCGAGAAGGATGAACGAGGACAACCTCGACCATAAAGATGAACAACGTCGACACTTCATCACTACTTTGACATGGTGAGCATCGACACAAATCACGGCGTGGGCGTCACTTACGGCTTCAGAATGTTCAGCCTCAACATAAAAACCCGAAGATGATAGACGTATTACGTCGACATACGTCTCGATTTGCAATTTGGCACGATCGCGCAAATTTCCTGCACTGCGCAGTAATTTTGTTTTAGCTAGATCTCTCTCGTTAGGACTCCGATTTACATGGTTTTCACCTGCGTACTCTAACGCACTGATCTTAATTTGTTATGAAGAACAGAACCCTAATTCTGCCTCCAGAATACGATAGAGTCCGTTGAACTCTAGTTCGAGTGTTTGGTATAGAATAAGGATCTCATAGCTTATATTAAGATGTTGTTGGCTTATGTATACGTTTGGGTAAGACTAAGAAGGTAAGTTGTGGTGAGTATTGTGCAGTATGATGTTGCCTACCTTATAGACTTGCTTGACCTTATCTAGTTGCTTCACGTTACGTTTAAGATATCCTTGCACTTATGCGATGGCGATAGTTGACTTATGTTAGTTTTATTAAGTGACGGATGGAGGGTTGAGATATCTCGCGAGGAGGAGGATTGGACCACACCCCCCGAGAGGAGGAGGTGAGTATATATCGCTCGAGTTGGATGTCTTGTTGGGGAAGACTTGGGTGAGTTCTTGGCATATTACCTCCGTCTTTGGAGGCGCCGAGCCAGGGTGACCGATTATAATGGCATCCAGCGCCTTCTAGCGATACTCCCTGCACAGGGATGGGTATGATCGAGAGATATCGGGGATTACATCTGCAGGCGATGGGCGGCTACGACTTGGTGGGAGATCTGCGAGTTCGTGAGTCACGACTTACGTATCTGGCATTCTGAGGCAGCACCGAGAGGACCCTACCTCCTCCCGAGTATACAGGCGGGATGAGTCGCGAGTGGCTTTACAGAGGTTCGAGGCGATTGACCCGGTCGTGCCTCCTTTCCTTTGGCGAGGAAGGCTGCTCGCTTAGAGAGGCGGCCGCCCGAGCCTTGGGAGGCGGTATTTCCACCCTTACAGCCGGACACCCGTCGTCCACGATACCGCCTCCACCACCTATGGTCCCAGCCATACCACCGGTCGAGCACTTTCATGGACGGCACGGATGAGAGTAGCGAGATGTCGCGGTGGCTACGACCCGATCCGCCATGACTACGAGCATCGGGTGAATCAGCGAATACTCTTAACCCTGCGAGACATACCGATGGTGGAAGCGATGGGCCGGTCCATCGAGGGCGCCCGCATGGACATTTCGAGACGGCGAGGGCGACTCAGGAGGAGGAAGATCCCGAGGAGGGCGGACGGTGGGAGGGCGCATGATGTAGACCACAGCGAAGCTTAAAGAGATTTTGTGCTTAAGCACATTGTTTTCCTTTTCTATGTTTAATCTTTAGTGTTGGACTTAGAACCTTAGCTTTTGGAAGGCCGTGTGGGCGGGACTTATGTTTACTTCTCTTTTTGTATAACCGTTGGTTTTGAACATCCACCTATGGCGAAATTTTGGATATATATACACATGACCTAATAGGGCTTTTGCGGCAAGTTATGTTTGTTAAGAGTGATATTACATTTGGAATCGTTTTCTGATAAGGCCATAATAGTGTTGGTGTATGTGAGTTGGGAAAAGAATAAGTGCTAACGATTACATTTTCTATAGCGGCATGCCTCAGAAGAAATCCGGGCAAGAACCCGAGGTCGGGGTCGGGAAGGCCGAGAGGAAGGGTAGAATCCCGAGCAAGAGCAGAAGATATTCCCCAACCACCACCTCCACCTCAACCCGATCGCGGATCGAAGAAATGTTTCTAAGGCAGAACCTCACTGTCTTTAGGGGAAAGATAGCCGGAAGAAGCCGAACAATGGGTTAGGGCCATTGAGCGGATTTTACCTTTTAAGATGCTGACACGGAAAGGTTGTCGTGTGTTACCTTTCGGTGATAGGACGGTGACTTACGGTGGGAGGCGGAAGAAAACTTTCCTGGTGGCGGCTTGAAGAATTCTCGTGGGAGGATTTCAGAGGGCTGTATGAAGTACATCCCAAAAGCTATAAGAGGAAGAAGGGCGAGAATTTTCCTACTAAAACAAGAAAGGATGACCGTGACCGACTATGATCGCACCTTCTGCGAGATGTCGAGATATGCACGAGGCGGTGGACACCGACTTGAAAATGTCGGAAAAGTTCGAGCGAGGGCTAAGAATGGAGATCTGCATGTCTCTTGCCGACCATGGAGACCTATCTACTGCTGAAGCTCTGCGAGCTTTAGATATAAGCGACCATGACCGAAAATAAGTCGGTGGCGTCTCGGTCACACAATGCTTTGGATAGAGGAAAGGGAAATGGGAACCCAACGCGGAATAACAACCGTGGGAACTTTGGGGACCACAGTCTGGCGCCCGTAATAAGGCCAGCGGCGCCACGAGGACAAAGGTGGAAGAGCGACTTATGCTCCACCAGCAAGGGGACCACATGAACCGTCGAGGACACCTCAATGCCCTCGATGCCATAGGACACACAAGGGTGTGTGCACGGCAAACGTGGTGAGCTGTTATAAATGCGGGGCAAACGGGCATTACGCCAACAATTGCCCAGTATCACGTTCGGATGTAAGACCGAACCAACCGGGCAATGCTCAGCCATTAAGGGCTATACAGCTTCAACCCCAGCCGCCGCCGCAGTTTCAGCCCCAACCCCCTCAACTTCAATGGCAACAGCCCCAACCTCAACAACAACTCCAACAGCCGCAACAATGGCAGCAGCCGCAGCAACAAATCCGCAACGCGATGGCGTACCACCCCCGACAACGGCGGCGGCGACAACCACGCGCCAGCGCCCGGCGGCGGCAACAGGCGGCCAGCAACAACCGCCGTCAGCGGGACCGGCGCCCGTCGGCCTCGGCCGGCTCGGTGGGGCCTATGCCTGCATAGGAGGCAGAACGAACAAAACCAAGGAAACTTGGCAGGTATGGGAGTTCTTCTCAACCTACCTGTTATAGTATTGTTCGATACGGGTGCTTCGCATTCTTTATTGCACAATCATGCGTGAAATCTTGAGCCTTAGGTCGAAAAATCAAGCCGGGATATGAGAATCTCGCCGCCTATAGGAGGATTATGGTAGTTACCCACTTTTGCTCGAACCTAGAGTTGACATTAGGATCACTTAAGGTTACGGCTAACGACCTAAACATAATACCCATGGATGATGTAGACATAATCCTCGGAATGGATGGTTAGCTAAGAATCACTCCACGATTCTCGTAAGGAAAGGAAAATTTCGTTTCACTTTCACGGACGAAACTACGCATTTTCACGGAATCGGCATGGGAAGGAGGATTCGATAGTATCGACACTACAAGCTGGGAGGATGATGAACCGGAAGGGATGCCATGCATTCCTTGTTTATTTAAATGATGAGGATAAACCCGAGCGGGTAGAAGACATTGAAGTCGTCGAGAATTTTGGACGTATTTCCGAAAATCTACCGGGACTACCTCACGATGACAACTAGAGTTTACCATCGACTTGGAGCCGGGATCAGCCCGATGTCGAAGGCGCCTATAGGATGGCCCAGAAGGAGCTAGAAGAGTGAAAATCCAAATCGAGCTTTTGGATCTAGGATTTATTAGGCAGTGTTTCACCTTGGGGCGCTTTGTTTTGTTTGTTAAGAAAAGGATGGTTCTTTGAGGATGTGCATCGATTATAGGGAGCTAAATAAGATGACACTAAGAACAAATACCCTTTACCGAATTGATGACTGTTTGATCAATTGCGAGGCGGCGGTGTATTCTCTAAAATTGATCTTAAGTCGGGATACCATCGGTGAAAATACGATGCGAGGATGTACCTAAGGCGCATTCGAACAGAGATATGGCCACTATGAATTCATAGTTATGCCATTCGGGTTAACCAATGCACCATTGTATTCATGGACCTCATGAGCAGTATTTCATCCATTTTTGGATAAATTCGTTTTGGTCTTCATAGATGATATCCTTATCTACTCAAGGAGCGAAGAGGATCATAAGGAACACCTACAGACGGTTTGCAAACTTTGAGAAATGAAAGACTCTTTGCTAAGTTTAGCAAATGTGAGTTTTAATTGAAGGAAGTTATGTTCCTTGGACACATTGTGTCTGCTGAAGGCATAAAAGTAGATCGACCAAAGTAGAGGCCGTGCGAGAATGGAAATCACCAAAGGCGCGACACGAAATTAGAAGTTTCCTAGGATTAGCTGGCTACTATGGGAGATTCATGAAGGATTCTCCAAGATTGCAAGGCGATAACCCGACTACTCGGGAAGGAATCAAGTTCAATTGGGTGATGAGTGCGAGGCGAGTTTTCAAATACTCGAAGAAAAATTGACGATGCACGATTACTAGCGGTCCCGAAGCGGACAAGGGTATGTGGTCTATCACAAGCGCATCTAAGGCTGGGTGGGTTGTGTTTGATGCAAGAAGGAAAAGTGATAGCTTCGCGTCCGACAACTCGGACCCACGAGGTGAACTACCCACCCACGATTTGGAATTAGCGGTTGTAGTTCATGCACTAAAATATGGAACACCATCTCTACGGTGTGAGATGTGAGATCTTCACGGATCATAAGAGTTTGAAGTATTTCTTGAACAAAGAGATCTGAACATGAGACGAGAGAGATGGCTTGAATTAGTAAAGATTACGGTTGTGGTATTAACTATCACCGGGCGAGGCGAATGTAGTAGTGCGCGCTTGAGTCGTAAGAGCCATACCAAGTTAGGATGTCTCTTTGTCTGAGAGGAAAAACTCGTTGAAGAGTTTGGTAGAATGAGGATTGAGCTGGTGGAACCACGAGACAATTGTGGTGTGTCGCTACACTCACACGGACATCGATCTAAGAAAAGAATTGTCGAGAGACAAGGATTGAGAAAAGTTGGAAAAGATCCGAGGAAGACTAAGGTGCGAAGGATTGAGAATTTCAAGAGGCGGGATAACGCCTTATTGTTTGAAGGTAGGATATGCGTTCTGACGGCGAGAGCTTGAGCGAAATCATGAGTGAGGCTCACGATCGCCTACACCGCCCACCCAGGCGGTACTAAGATGTACAGGGACACGAAGGAAAAATTTTGGTGGGAAGGCGTGAAGCGAGACATAGCTTCTTTAGTAGAGCTGTCTTGTTTGTCGACAAGTGAAGGCCTACACCAGCGACCCTACGGGAAGTTACAACCGTTGGAGATCCCGAATGGAAGTGGGACGATATAACGATGGATTTCGTTACAAGCTTACCCAAATCGAGAAGAGGAAACACAGCCGTATGGGTAATTGTGGATAGACTTACCAAAGTGCTCACTTTCTACCTATTCAAAGCACTTATGGATCCGATAAGTTGGCCCGGTATGCGTTAAGGAAATTATGCGACTACATGGAGTGCAAAATCTATTACCTCGATCGAGACTCCAAGTTCACATCGGGTTTTGGATTAGCTTGCAAAGAAGCTGATGCGAGGTTAAACTTGATCTGACATTCCACCCACAAACCGATGGGCGATCGGAGAGAGCGATCAAGCAATAGAAGATATGCTTAGAAGCGTAATTTTGGATCGAGGTACAAAATGGGAAGATATTTTACCTCGATTGAATTTGCTTACAACAACGATTATCAAGCGACGATCGGCATGGCCCCATCTGAAGCCTTGTATGGCAAGTGTAGATCACCACTTTATTGGGATGAAGTCGGTGAGAGAAAAGTCATAGGGCACGATGCGGTGAGCGAAATGATCGAAATCGTTCGACAAATTAGGATGAGGATAAAAGAGGCTCGGGGACGGACGAAATCTTCTGACGTCTGTAGATCCGAGCTACTGATTTGAGGATGGAGACAAAGTATTTCTTAAGGTCTCTCCGTGAAAGGGATTGTCGGGTTTGGCACGAAGGAAAGCTTAGACCCGTTTCATAGGACCTTATGAAATCTGAAAGATAGGTCCGATGGCTTATAGGTTGGCTCTTCCGCCAAACCTAGGGAATGTCCATAATGTTTTCACGTCTCGCAATTCGAAAATCGTTTACGACCCAAAGCACGTGATTTGCGAGGCGGCGTGATCCTCGAGCGGACATGAGCTATAAGGAAGAACCCGCGGCCATACTTGACCACAAAGTCCGGCAACTACGAGACAAGTCCATCCGTTAGTCAAAGTCTTGTGGAGACACCACGGACGAAGAAGCCACGTGGGAGCTTGAAGAAGCGATGAGAGAAAAATACCCGATCTATTTTTCTAAAGGTATACAAATTTTGGGACGAAATTTTTCGTAAGGGGTGGAATGTAATATTCGAAAAGCGAATATCGATTACGGTTTCTAAACCCGAAATTAGGGTTTTGCCGTATATTATCTTTTACAACATCGAATCTTGTGATTTCGATACGATATCGTTATAACGAATTCCTTTCATAATTCACTAAGGATTGTGAATTAAAGGATTGAAATATTACGAAATGATTAGTCGATATATTTTAACGTCAACAGCGTATCGAGCGTTAGCTTTCCATGAAATTTTACGGCGGTGAAGCTTGGAATTAATTTCCATCTTAATTCCTTTATTAAAGTAATATATTTATTTAGTAAGTGCGAACTTCTGCGACCATTTTGAGATGAGTCGATTTTGAGCGTTTGAGGCGTTTTGAGCGTCGACGTCTGAGAACGTTTTGTAAATTGAGTTTAATGCTCGGGAAATTATAATAATTAATTTCCTATTATTATTTTATATAATTTCAGTATTATTAATTATTAAAATCGAATTTTCAGTTATTAAAATTCGATAATTTGATATTGAAATTTTCAAAACCCTAAGTTTATAAACTTTGGTTTTCACATGAAATGACACTATTAAATTATCATATGGTATCTAAACTTTATAATATGATATATATGAGTGTTATTAAGCTATGAAATAAGTTTTTAGATCATTAAAACCCGATAACAAATTTTTATAATTTTCGAAGCCTAATATTCGAAATTAGGGTTTCTTATCATGAATTAATGCTATAATTTTATCCTATGCTATTATTCAATATCTAAATCATATATTATGATGTATATATGTATATTTGGATCGATAATGGCATGAGTATCAATAATAGGTGTGATTTGTATTTTATTCCTATTTTCACTATTATTACCGCCATTTTAGTATATATGCTATATGTTGGATTTAATTATTTTAATGGCTTGTAATATATATCTATGATTATTTATGATATATATATCTAGTATTAGGGATGGAATAAAATTAAACCACCCTAAACACCCTCAAAACCGCTGGCTACCCTTCCCATACACAATGATGTGCACTTTTTTAACACCCATGCATGAAGCCCTTTTTCCCTAGCCTAATGATCACCACCTCACCATCAATTGCTACAGATTTTATTCAGATTTTGTGCCATTTTCTTGGCGAAATCGAGAGAAAAGGAGATGATAGGGAGACTCTTCACTTGACACTCCACTTCTTATTATACTCTCCCATTTAATTTTGAACTCATTTCACTCTCCATTTCTCTCCCATTTCATGAGAAAATCGAGAGCTCCCCATTATTTTGAAAGCTTTCTTCTTCTTCTTCTCTTTTTCTCTCCCAACTAGCTACTATATTGTTTCTTGTGATTCTATATCATATCTAAGGTAAACATGGACCATAAGTATCGATTATGTCCTCTTTTATTCCAGAAAAATCGAGCATGCCCTTGTATATATTTATGTATGTTTCGAATGCTACATGTATGTATATGTATGTTTTTAATGTTCTAGAGCATGATAATGGTTCTTGATGATTTATTTTCAAATATATGGAAATATATGCTTGGATAATCATTTGTTGTGGTTTATTTAATTTTTGAATGGATCTAGCATGTTTATGAAATTTTCGAACATTAGGATATGTTTAATAAAATTTTCAAAAGCTTTATAAAATGTTTAGTAATGACCGAGCATGATCTAAGTGTTTTAAGAATGAAATATTGATGTATGTTATGATTTAAGGCTATGGTATGTTAATTAAAATTTTTGGAAAACCCTAGCTATTTATTTCATTAATACCGTGAGCTATTTAAATAAATACCTTGGTGTATAATTTTTATTTTAATCATATAATGACATATTAATGCTTTAGAACCTTGATTACATGTTCTATGATTTAATTAGAATTTTGAAAATCAAATGCATGATTTTTGAAAAAAATACCGTGAGCATACTATATGTATATGTTGATGTATGATTTTATTTTTGAACATGTAATGGTGTTTTAATGCTTTAGTATATTATTTATGCATTATGTGAATTAATTAGAATTTTGAAATCATTTACCTATTTAAATCAAATAAGCGAAAGCTTACAAGCTTATATGGTGATGATTTAATTGGTTCTTAATGATTAAATGATTTTATATTAATATACTATAGTGTATAAACATAGTATATAATTATTGGAATTTTTGAAAATCAAATAACACTTTGAATCAAAAAAAGCCGAGAGCTATTGAGCTCCATAGGGTGATGATTCAAATGTTTTTGGTTGATGTTATGATGTTACAATGTTATAATATAATGTTTAATGATGTTGGAATTTATTTGGAATTTTTAGAAATTGTTTGCTATTTATTTGGTAATTATCTTATTATTACCGTGAACATTGTTACATATTGTGAAATAAATAGTTATGATGAACTATGGGTTATATAAATATTATATACTGATGTTGGGATATTATTATAAGTATATATCAACTTTGGGAATTTTTGGATGATTATTCCCTATTTATTTAAATTACCGTAAATATATATAGGTATATATATAAATAAATAGCAAATAATATCATATGAATTTTATGAATTCATATTCTGGACCATAGTGTATAATAATGCACTATATGAATTTAGAAAATTTTCAAAGGTCGATTGACATTTTTAAGTTAATTATCGAATTATCGATAATTAATAAGGATTTTAAAATCCTTTTAAAAGCAGTTTATTAATGAAAATTTACTAAAATAATATTCTGGACAGTTTTAAATGTTACAAAATTTTATAAACATAGATTGCTATGTTTGAGGCGAGCGTTCATTTTATAACGTTTTAAAAACCAAAATCTGCTTTTAATTATAAAAGGGTTTAGTTATCTGAAATTAATTATAAGCCCTTGATTTACGTGCTAAATCAAGAATAGGACTTCGTTTTCAAATCGATCAAATTCGATTTATAAAACAAAATAGTAAAAGTTACTTATTTTAAAAGTCAAAATCGTTGACTTTGTTGATCGATGTTGACCGTTGACTTTTGAGTCAAGCGTGCGATTATCGTTTATAAATCGTCGATGCACGTAAGATATACTAATTGAGTAGGATACCTCATTAGTAAGAAAAGATTTCACAAATGAAATCCATATATCGAAAAACGTGCTTATCGTTGAAAGTATCTCGAAGAGCGAGAACAAGTCGATCGTATCGTGTTAGAGGCGTATTGAATTCACTAAGGAATTGGTCTACATCGATATGAAATATCGAAGTTTATCTTAGTTTTCGAAAGTCTCGAAAGACTTGAGCGACGTACTAAAGCCTCGCTTTTTTCGTAAAGGTGTGAAACGAAGCTTGTGACGGGATTTTGACGAGCGAGCGAACTGGGACTTTACAACGAACCATAGTCCGGTGGGCTTCCTTTCTTACCTCACGAATGTGGGCTTCTTATCTTCAAAATGTGACTTTCTTTGTCATACCAAATGAATTTATTCTGACACTTATACTACAATTTTATCAAATGTTTCTTGCATTACACGCGAAAATATTTCGTTTTGTGTATGGATCTATCTCATTACGCGGGTAGAAATGTGGAGATAGTTGGAACTATTATATCAATTGTTGTGGTAGCACCCACCTTTTTAATGTCGGGTCTGTCTTGGGATGGTAAATGCACAGCTAGGATTGGCGTGAAGGTTGGAACTATCTGTTGTGTTAACATATGCTTGCAGAGAGATTGTGTCTTGTGCGGGATTACGGCGGTCACGGCGTCGTAGATGGGAGCCTCCTCTCGGCGTTTATTATTTATTATTATTATGTGTGACTATAAGATACGGACCATACACGAAAATGCTCGGCGAGCTATGTTCTGACGAAAATGATTTGGTAAGCCAAGGGCATTTTAACTAAAACCACTGTGACTTACTCGATATTGGCGGTAATCGAAAATTTATCAAATGTTTTGGCATGAGTCCACTAAGTGCAATTTCTTGTACTTAGCCACGCATATTGTTTTAAATGTGCGAGTTGAGCTCGATGGTGATGATGGGAAAGTGTTGAGGAGTCCAGTGTCCTTGACCGATTTACTTGAATTTGTGGTTTATACCTTGAATGCATATCGTCATATATGTATTCACACACTTTCCGCTGCTACACTCTGAACTCCCTTATTTATGCTTTATGTTACAAACTATTGAGGTCCATCGGATCAGGCCAAGTTTTGGGGTCCGATGGCCTAAAACCTTTTCAAAAACAATATAACATCATCTCATATTCTGTTCAAGCATGTTAGCTTATTTTTACGCATCTCTATTTTATTCATGTAACCCCTAAAGTACTACTCCTAGTACTAGTCGCCCTCCAGTCCGGGTTGGTCCGGAATGGGGTTGTGACAATGATGGCATCAGCGTTTACTCACTCGATTGCCAGTTGATTGGGAAGACTATGCAAGAGAAATATCGGGCGATTATATCTATCGTGCGGGCATTGACTATGACTTGATTGGAGATTTACCGAGGTTCGTCAGCCATCTTACCTATGTCTACAGTGTGTACCGGGCTGCACCAAGAGGGCCCTATCTGCCACCAAGGGAGTACACTTGGCAGGACGACACGCCGGAATGGTTATCTGAGAGGTCCTCGAGTGGTCAACCCAGCGGTACCGGATGAGATGGGAGCAGGATATCGACCGGCACATGTGACGAGAGCATCGCGACCTAGGTCGTTGGGAGTTCCAGTTCTTCCACCGATGACATTTGGACATCCGACACAACCATCACCACCAGTTCCACCACCATTGATGGCACCCTATCACGAGAGGACATACATGGAAGCATACGACCATCAAGAAGGTTATGTTCCTATGCGCGATGTGTATGCGATAGGGGATGAGAGAGCTGGACCGTCTCGGAGGCGTGCTAGAGAGGAAAGTTCGGAAGAAGATTCCGAAGAGGACCCGAAGAAGATCCTGAGGAGGATCCAAGTGAGGACGAAGCTGCAAGAGAGAACCATGGAAGCGTGAGCGAAACATGGGCGAGCGGATATTAGTATCTGAGTAGTATGTAGTATGTAGTAATGATGTTAACAAACAATATAGAAGCATAGTATTTTAAGGCGCTTATAACCAAAGATGTAGTTGATGATGGTATACATAGTACAGTGTGTACTTAGCTTCCTTTTGCGCTTGATGACTTGTACAGAATAGTCCTTTTTGAGGAAAATTTTCCACATAAATATACATGATGACCCTAGATGGGCTTTTGTGACAATAAGTTGTGCGAAAAGAATGATGGTTGCTTAAGTTGTTTTATGATTCGATTGTATAAAGATGTTATGTATATTCAACTGCAATGAACGTTATTCGAATACTAACTACGTTTTATTAACAGAATGCCGCCCAGACGTGCACCTCAGCAGGAAGTGAGAGGCAGGGGTAGAGGAAGAGGCAGGGGCAGAGGCAGGATACCACGGGCAGAAAGTGAGGAGATCCCAGTGCCACCTCCACCTCCACCTGACCGTAGAGTGGAAGAACTCTTTTTAAGACAGAACCCGCCCTCCTTCAATGGTAGGGCTATTGAACGGATTTTTGATTTTCTTCGTTGTACTACGCAAGAAAGGTTATCTTGCGTGACATTCCAACTCACCGGACCGGCTGACTTCTGGTGGGAGGCAAGAAGGAAGACATTGACTCTTGAACAGATGGAGTACTTCACCTGGGACTACTTCAAAACGGAAATGTATGATAAGTACATTCCCAAAAGCTATCGGAATAAAAAGGAAGTTGAGTTTTTCACCTTGAAGCAGGACAAGATGTCGGTCACTGAGTACGACCGACTGTTCTGCGATATGTCTAGATACGCTCCGGATTTAGTGAATATTGACATGAAAATGTCAGAAAAATTCAAGGCAGGACAGAGACATGAGATAAGGATGTCGCTGGCAGGTCATGGCGACTTAACTTATACGGAGGCTCTTAGTCGAGCATTAGACATAGAGGCTGCGATGCCCGAGGAGAAATCTGCACCGACCCAGTCACAGAATGTCGGTGACAAAGGAAAGCGTAAATGGGAAGGAAGTTCAAATAACAACAACTTCAACCGAGGAGGTTTTAACAACAGCAACAAGAGGCCATGGCAGAATAACATGGCTCATGAGAAGCAAGTGGAGGAGACCCATATTTACTCCACCTACCCAAGAGATAGTGAGGATTCCGCCATGCCCGAAATGTAACAAAAGGCACACGAGGGTGTGCATAGCTGGAAATCCCGTTTGCTATAAGTCTGGCGTAAGGGGCCACTATGCAAATGAATGCCCTGGGATTCGCCAGATAACTATGGGGAGGCATAATCAATCGGGCCCCTTGACCGTTAAGGCGATTCGGTACCAACCCCACCACGGCGGCGGCGACATAATGACAACGGCAGCGAGAGGCAGCGACAACATGGCAACAACATCAAAATCAACAGAGGTTAGCACCTCGTCGGCCGTAGCCAGCTCAGGCCAGAGCCTATGCGCTACATAGGCGTCAGAACGAGCAGAACCAAGGTAACCTAGCGGGTATGGGATTACTTTGCAATATACCTATTATACTTCTGTTCGACACGGGTGCTTCGTATTCTTTCATTTCAAAAGCATGCGTTGATATGTTAGAACTTAACCCTGAGGAAACAAATCAGGAAATGAGAATCTCATCACCTATAGGAGGTATTATGACCGTTACTCATGCTTGCTCGAACTTAGAGTTGAACTTAGGCTCAATTAAGGTTCTAGCAAATAACTGAACGTAATACCTATGGGGATGTAGATATAATCTAGGAATGGATTGGTTGGCGAAAACCATTCCACGATCTTATGCAAGGAAAGAAGAATTTCGATGCAACCACCGGGAAAAGAAGTTACGAACTTCTATGGGATTAGTATGGGAAAGAAAATCCCAATAATATCTGCGCTCCAAGCAAGGAGAATGATGAACAAGAAGGAATGTCAAGCATTCCTTGTGTATCTAAATGGAGAGGAAAAGGCGGAAGCAAGGGTCGAAGACGTGGAAATTGTTCAGGAATTTCCAGGGCGTCTCCCGACACGTACAGTGACTAACCCAGACGAGCGCCTAGAGTTCACAATTGATATGGGCCGGATCAGCCCCATATCAAAGCCGTCTGAGAATGGCACCAAGGAACTCGAAGAGTTGAAAATCAAATTCAAGAGTTATTGGACTTGGGTTTTATTAGGCCAAGTGTTTCACCATGGGGCGCTTTGTCCTGTTGTCGAGAAAAGGATGGTTCGTTAAGAATGTGCATTGATTATCGAAATTAAACAAATTAACGCTTAAGAACAAATATCCGCTACCAAGGATTGACGATTTTTTCGATCAGTTGAGAGGTGCAAGTGTATTCTCGAAAATCGATCTTAAGTCAGGCTACCATCAACTAAAGGTACGACCAGAGGATATATCTAAGACGACATTCCGAACAAGGTATGGCCACTACGAGTTTGTAGTAGTGCCGTTCGGACTAACCAATGCACCTGCTGTGTTTATGGATCTTATGAACAGAGTGTTCCATCCATACTTGGATAAGTTTGTCCTAGTCTTCATAGATGATATTCTCATCTATTCGAAGAACAAGGAGGAACATAGAGAACACTTGAGAACGATTATTACTGAGACCTACGAGCGAACAACTTTATACTAAATTCAGCAAGTGTGAATTTTGGCTTAAAGAAGTAATATTCCTTGGACACATTGTGTCAGCGGAAGGAATAAAAGTTGATCCGGCGAAGGTCGAGGCTGTACAAGGATGGAAAACACCGACCACTCAGAATGAGATCCGGAGTTTCTTAGGATTAGCTGGTTACTATAGGAGATTCATTGAAGGATTCTCCAAGATAGCAAGGCCAATGACACAGCCTACTCAGAAGGGGATTAAATTTACATGGATGAGGAGTGTGAGGCAAGTTTCCAAGCGTTAAAGAGAAACCGACTAGTGCACGATGTTAGGCTGTGCAGTTGAACAAAGAATATGTTATCTATACCGATGCTTCCATAAATGGACTTGGTTGCGTATTGATGCAAGAGGGGAAGGTAATAGCTTACGCATCGAGACAACTTAGGCCACATGAGTTAAATTATCCAACTCATGACCTGGAACTGGCAGCTGTGGTTCACGCCTTAAAGATTTGGAGACATCATCTCTACGGAGTGAGATGTGAAATCTTTACTGACCACAAAAGTTTAAAATACTTTTTCGAGCAAAAAGATCTGAATATGAGACAAAGAAGATGGCTTGAATTAGTAAAAGACTACGACTGTGGCATAAACTATCATCCAGGGAAAGCTAATGTAGTAGCAGATGCCTTAAGTCGTAAAGGTCAATCAAAGCTTGGATGTCTCTTGACAAAGGAAGGAAAACTCATTGAAGAGTTTGAGAAAATGTCAATAGAGATAGTCGAACCACCAAGGACAATCATGGATAATGTTGCTACACTTACTACGATGTCGATTTAAGGAATAAAATCATAGAAGAACAAACAAAGGATGAGGAACTAGAAAAGATAAGGGTTAAAGTGAGAGTGGGAGAACAGAAAGGTTTCAAAGAAGCATCTGATAACACTATATTGTTTGAAGAGAGGCTATGCATTCCAAACAATGACGAACTTAGAAATGAAATCATGAGTGAGGCTCATGATACTCCTTATACCGTCCACCCAGGCAGTACCAAAATGTACCAAGACTTACGAGGAAAGTTCTGGTGGGAAGGGATGAAGAGAGATATAGCCTTTTTCGTCGAACGTTGTCTTACTTGTCAACAAGTAAAGGTATTACATCAAAGGCCATATGGAAAGCTGCAACCTTTGGAAATACCTGAATGGAAATGGGATGACATAGCTATGGATTTTGTAACGGGTTTACCAAAGTCACAAAAGGGAAACACTGCTATATGGGTAGTAGTGGATCGCCTTACAAAATGTGCTCACTTTCTACCAATTCGAATTACCTATGGATCCGACAAGTTAGCCCAGCTATATGTGAAGGAAATTGTACGTCTGCATGGAATACCAAAATCTTTCACTTCTGATAGAGATTCGAAGTTTACTTACGAGATTTTGGGTAAGCTTACAAAAGGAATTGGGAACGAAGCTGAATTTCAGCATAGCTTTTCATCCACAGACTGATGGCCAATCAGAACGAACAATCCAAACACTAGAAGATATGTTGAGAACGGTAGTATTGGATCGAGGCGCAACTTGGGAACAAGTTTTACCACTTATTGAGTTCGCCTACAATAATAGTTATCAGGCACCAATCAATATGGCCCCATATGAAGCATTGTATGGAAGAAAATGTCGATCACCACTTTACTGGGATGAAGTGGGTGAAAGGAAAATTTTAGGGCCTGATACAGTGGAAGAAATGATTGAAATTGTTCGCCAGATAAGACAAAGAATAAAGGAAGCTCAGGATAGGCGAAAATCATCTGCCGATACCGTGAATCCGAGCTAGAATTTGAGTGTGGAAATAAGGTTTTCCTTAAAGCCTCTCAGTCAAAGGCATTGTAAGATTTGGGGTAAAGGAAAGTTGAGACCACGATTTATAGGACCTTATGAGATCCTTGAGAAAATAGGCCACAGCAGCATAGACTAGCATTACCACCAAGTGCGGGTAATGTTCATAATGTGTTTCACGTGTCGCAATTGAGGAAATCGTGTATGATCCGAAACACGTAATACATCATGATGACGTGGTCTTAAATCACGATATGAGTTACGAAGAGGAACCTATGGCTATTTTGGACCATAAGGTTCAACAGTTGAAAATAAATCAATCCGTTAGTGAAAGTCCTATGGAGCACCACGAAAAGAAGAAGTTACGTGGGAACTCGGGGCGCCATGAAAGAGCGATACCGAACTCTTTTGAGGTATGTAAATTTCGAGGACGAAATTTATTTTAAGGGGTAGAATGTAATATCCGTAATTTTAATCTTGAATTACGAATCTAAATTGTTTCTAAAACATTTTCTATGATTAAATTATTATCACATACCACCACACTGTGATAACCCGGAGTGAGCGGACTAATACTAGGAATAGTATTCATGGATGCGGAAGACTGTCACGATAAGGCTTATCACATGAGAATATAGAACTTAGGATTAAACATACACTTATAACATTTCGGATCAAAAGGTTTAAGCCAACAGATCCAAAGGATATTACGATCTGAAGGACTTCATAGTTCACATTATCTTAACATCCAACATAAAAATAAAACAGTTCAGAGTTGCAGCGGAAAGTGTGTGAATACATATATGACGATATGTATTCAAGGTTAACAATTCCTAACAAACATCAAGGACAAAGGACTTCCTCAACACTCCTCCATCATCAGCATCCGAGCTCAACCTGCACATTTAAAAACAAACATGCAGGGCTAAGTACAAAATTTGTACCCAGTGGACTTATGCCGAAAACATTTTATTTTCTTTGAATTACTCTGCCAATATAATGGTAAGACACAAGGGTTTTATTTGAAAATGCCTTGTGCTTACTAAAATATTTTCATTAGTTCGTAAAGTTGCTCGCCAAGCATTTTCTTGTGTGTATGATCCATATCCCTTACTATCATTCCATCATCTAATCATAGTCGAAAGTCGTGAAGGAGGCCTCCTCTACGACCCCGTGACCGCCGTGAATTGTCCTTACAAAGACACAAATACCATCACAGTACACGTTAATCCTAGCTGTATAAGCCTCCCAATAGGATCCGATATCGATTTTCATTCATAAGTTGGGAATAACCCAACAACATCACATCATTCATGGATAGGATACAATACACAAATCGTAAATATTTTGGCAGGTAATCATGTAAACCATTTTATCCATAGTTGAAAAGTACTATAAACAAAGACAGTTGAAAAGAGCAGCAAAGTGATTTTGTTTTAGTAATAAAGCCCACCTGGAAATTATTGATCGTCTTTAACGTTTTCTTACTCGTCAATGTCCAGCTGGTGCGTCAGCGTCCACACCTTTATATAAAAAGGATGTTTTAGTACGTCGTTTACGTAATTCGAGACTTACAAAGTCTATAATAAGATTCGATATTTCATATCGATATGAATTGAATTCTTTAATGAATTTAATTCGTTTCTCAAACGCAGATCATCTTAACATTTCTCGCTCTTCGATAGAGACGAGATATGTATCGAAAGTTACCAATTTACCCTCTCGTAAATGGTCCAACGCTTTCTCGCTTTTCGATTTCACGACTTCAAATGTGAAATTCTTTCATATCAACGTGATGTCATTAGCAATTGATGCGTCTTACGCGTATTAGCGTATTTATCGAACATATTTCGTACGTTGATCTCAAAAGTCAACAATTTTGACTTTTCTTAGTAATTTAATTACTAAGTCATACTTTAATATTAAATTTTTTTCGAAAATCAATTTCCAATTGATTTCTTTTTATAAACTGTTATAATATGTTTAAAAAAAAATTTAAACATATAATTCATTATAAATAATGAATTTAAGGAATTAAAATCCTTTTTCTAATTTTAAAAATAGCTCACGGCTATTTTGCATTTTATCAACCAATTATTTTCGAAAATTGCCCATAATTTCCAAATATGTCTAAAATAATATTAGACATATAATTTATTAATAAAATTGATTAAAAAGGATTTAAAAATCCTTAGAAATTCTTTAGAATTTCTCGGTAATTATGAAAAAATTACCAAACAATGTCCAAAATTTTTCTAATATTATATAGTGTATTATCATACACTATGGTCATTAATATGTCATAATATCATCCAAACAACTTTCGAACGTCACCTTATTATTTTTATAAGGTCACGGCATTTTTGAAATAAAATGCCCAACAAATTCCTAAAATTTCAATAAATTATCACAAGGTCCAAACATTAGTCCATGACATATTTATATTACATAATTCATGATATAACACTTATATATCATATAAATGTCTCGGCTTTTTCATAAAATGCATCAAACAATTTTCTAAAATTTTCCAAAAATCATTATATGCACATAAATCATATTATAGCAACATTTCAACATAACAACTATCAAAACCAATTTATTCATCACCATATTGAGCTTAGCTCTTGGTTTATTTGAATAAAGTAGGTAATTGATTTTCAAAATTTCCAATAACAACATAGAATGCATAAAACATATTCTAAGCTAATAATTTAGCATTGCATGTACTAAATAAAAATCACACATCAACTTATATATATATATAGTTTCGTATTCTTTCAAAATAATTGATAAGATTTTCTAAAATTTCAATAATTTACAAGAGATATATATATCATCTTGAATCAACAATGTGTACTTGCATGTTCTAAATGAAAATTATACATTAACTTATGTATATATATAGCTTCGGCTCTTTCTCAAGAAAATAGATAGACATTTCCAAAAATTCTAATTAAATCATAGGGTATAAAATTCATACTCTAGAGTAACAAAACATCATTGCATGTTATAAAATAAAATCATACACATATATATACATATATATGGCTCTCGGTCCCTTTAAAAAAACATAGATAGGAATTTCTAAAAATTTTAATTAAATTCCTATAGACTTTCAAAATATCATAGAGTAATTATATGTCATTGCATGTCTCATGTAAAAATCATTTATCAAAGGATTATACATATATATATTTCGGTCACATATAAAAATTATAGCAAGAGTGCTCTAAAAATTTCCAAATAATTTATATACATTCTCCACACATTATAAATCAATAATATCCCATTGCATGTACAAAAATAAAATCATACACTCACTTACTCCAAGCATAGCTCTCGGTTTTTCTAAGAACATAGCATGGATTTTTTTCAAAATTTTCAAACAAATACCATAGTCCCATATTACTTCATAAATCACAATTTCATGCTTCAATAATTTCCTAAAACTTTCGGCCATTTCAAACAAATTTCATACATGTTTGAATAAATTTTAAAACATGATCTAAGCTTCACAACATAATGCTATATAATCTTAGAACATCACATACTCATTGCTATGGATTCGAAAAGTTTTGAAGTAAAAACCCACATGCAATACATTTCTAAGAACAAGAACACATATCTACATACCTCTTATCATCAATACACATGCATTAACAAGATATCACCAACAAAGATTATCTAAAACACATGCAATGAACTAGACCACCTCTTCGAAATTTTTCGAAGAACCAAGAACAATTTCAAGCTCTTGATCGACACCTACCTTGTTGGTATAGCTTAAGTGGACAAGGTACAAGGTATGGATGTGTGGTATGGAGGAAGAGAAGAAGAAAATCAAGCTTGGTAATGGGGGTGAAGCTCTCGGTTTTTGGGGAGAAGAAAAGAGAAGAAGAGAGAGTTGAGAGAGAAAATAGAGAGTGTGATCAAGTGTTGAGTGTAGGTGTTTGAGAGTGGAGTGAAGAATGAGATAAAAATCTGAAAATACTCCCCCTTATCCCCCTCACTCTCGGTCACCCCCCCTTCCCCAATACAACACAAGACTCTTCCATTTTTAATACTAATTTATTCACTAATGGGTTCCCAATCATTAGTGTCTTACACAATATCTTGGAAATAGCTAAATGTATCATTAGTGGAGATTTGTTGTTATAAAATCTGAATATATATATATATATGCATGTAAGAGTGATAGAATAAAAATTACACTTTGTTATACACATATGTATATACACGGCTTTTATGCCTTAAGCACATTAAATAATTTAATTCCATGCTAAACATACATATATACATCATATAATATAATTTAGATGATAGTTAATATCATAGGTTAATTTGATAGCATAGGTGAAGAAAATAATTCAAACTTAGGCACAAGAAAACGGCTATCGCCATTCGATAAACCATAGGTTAAAAATTTTATTTCATATCATTCATAGGTATGTGCACCTTGGTATATGATTTAAAATGATAATTAATAGCATAGGATAATTAAAAGGCATGAATTTTCAAGAAACCCTAATTTCAAATATTAGGGTTTTCAAACTAGATTTGAGATTTTTATTAATTCTAATGTTCAAGCATTAATTAAATGCTTATTAATACTGTAATATCATAAAATATCATAGGAAATAATTTCCTAAAGTTTCTTGATCATTAAAACCATCGCTCGTTTATCTCTAAACGCCGACGCTTGAAAACGCCTCAAAACGTTACGCATCGACTCTCTCTTTAAAATGGTCGAAATACTGTATTCCCATTATTAAAATATTCCATTAATAATGGAATATAATTCTAAGCTTGATTGCTTAGCAAATATCGTGAAATTTCAACAATGATATGCATTCGACGTTAAAATGTATCACGATAAAAGTTAAAACTTTCAATCTTACATTCACGAGATTGAGTGAATGTGTAACAGAAATCATTCCTATGTAATTAATTCAAATCATATTCGATTTAATTTGGTTTTGATTTCACAATAAATTTATTTTACGGGTTTTAAAGACCGTAATTAGCTTTTAAACTCATGGGTTATTACATCCTACCCCTTAAAAGAAATTTCATCCAAATTTGTATACCTTAAAAGAATAACTGGGTACCGCTCTTCATCGCATCTTCTAGCTCCCACGTAGCTTCTTCTCGTCCGTGGTGGTTCCACAAAGACTTTGACCAAATAAATTGATTTGTTTCTCAATTGTTGAACTTTATGGTCTATTATTGCGATAGTTCTCTTCATAGCTCATGTCCGAGTTGAGAACTACGCCGCCTCGACGGATCACGTGTTTTGATCGTATACATATTTCCTTAATCGAGATACGTGAAAACATTATGCACATTTCCCAAGTTTGGCGGAAGAGCTAACTTATAGGCTATCGGGCCTATTCTTTCAAGTATCTCATATGGTCCTATGAAACGGGTCTTAGTTTTCCTTTCACACCAAATCTTGTGATCCCTTTCGATGGAGAGACTTTGAGAAATACTTTGTCTCCAATTTCAAATTGCAGCCCGATCCGCAGCAGATCGTGTAGGATTTCGCTCATCTTGAGCTTCTTTGATTCTTTGCCTAACTGCTTGGACGATTTCAATCATTTCATTCACCGCTCGCCCTATTATTTTCCTTTCACCCACCTCTTCCCAAGAAAGTGGTGATCTACACTTCTTGCCATACAAAGCTCAGATGGGGCCATATCAATCGTCGCTGATAACTATTATTGTAGGCAAACTCAATAAGAGGTAAAATGTCTTCCCATTTTGCACCTCGATCCAAGATTACGGTTCTCAAAGATATCTTCTAATGTTTGATGGTCCTTTCGATCGCCCATCGCCATGGGTGAAATGTTGATCAAGTTTAACTTTGTTCCCAATTCTCTTTGTAGGCTCACCCAAAATTTCGATGTGAACTTGGAGTCTCTATCTGATGTAATGGATTTTGGTACTCCATGTAGTCGTATAACTTCCTTTACATATATTTGGGCTAGTCTATCACCTCCATATGTATTTTGAATTGGTAGAAAATGAGCGCACTTGGTGAGTCTGTCCACTATTACCCATATGGTAGTATTTCCTTTTTTAGACTTGGGTAATTCTGTAACGAAATCCATCGTTATTTCATCCCACTTCCATTCAGGTATACCCAACGGTTGTAACTTCCCATAGGGACGCTGGTGTAAAGCCTTAACTTGTCGGGCAAACAAGGCAACGCTTCTACGAAAGAAGCTATGTCACGCTTCATGCCTTCCCACCGTAACTTTTCTTTTAGGTCTTGTACATCTTCGCATCGCCTGGGTGGCGGTATAAGGTGTATCATGAGCCTCACTCATTATGTCGTTCGAATCTCAAAGATCATCAGAACACATATTCTCCTTCAACATTAAAGCATTATCTCGATGCTTCCGGAAATTTTCCACCGCCAGCTTCTCACTCTTCCTCTTATTTTTCTAACTTTTCCTCCATCCTTTGTCTCTCAATGATCCTTTTCTTAGATCGTGTGTCATGGTGAGTGTAGCGATACAATTCATGATCGCCTCTCGGTCGTTTAACCGCTCAATTTTAATTTGCTGAACTCCTCAATGAGTTTATCTTCTTGTAGGGAGACATCCCAATTTAGTTTGATTTTACGACTCAAAGCGCCGCCTACTACATTCGCTTTACCGGTGATAGTTAATACCACGTCGTAATCTTTTACTAGTTCGAGCCATCTTCTCCGCCTCATGTTTAGATCTCTCGTCAAGAAGTATTTCAAACTCTTATCTCAGATAGATTTCACATCTCACCCGTGAGATGGTGTTCCATATTTTCGAAGGCATGAACCATCGCGCTAGTTCTAAATCATGTGTTGGGTAGTTCAGCTCATGTGGTCTAAGTTGCCGTGACGCTGTATGCTATTACTTTTCCTTCTTGCATCAAGACGCATCCTAGTCCGCTCTTCGAGGCGCCAAGATAAACCACATATTCCTTATCCGATTCTGGACCGCTAACACCGTGCACTTGTTAACTTTTCTTTGAGTTTTGAAAACTCGACTCACACTCTTCACCAAGTGTACTTAACTCCCTTTCTGAGTAGTTGGGTCATTGGTCTCGCTATTTTGGAGAATCCTCAATGAATCTCCTATAATAACCACCAACCCTAGAAAACTCCTGATCTCATTCTCGAGTTCGCGGTGATTTCCACTCTTGCACCGCCCACTTTGGTCGATCCACTTTGATTCCATCACAGACACGATGTGTCCTAGAAACATTACTTCCTTCACCAAAATTGCATTTGTCGAACTTAGCAAATAATCTTTCATTCCTCAAAGTTTGTAACACCATTCTTAGGTGTTCTTTATGGTCTTCCTCATTTTTCGAATAGATGAGAATATCATCTATGAAAACCAAGACAAACTTGTCTAAGTATGGATGAAATACTCGATTCATAAGGTCCATAAATACAGCTGGTGCATTAGTTAATCCGAACGGCATAACTACAAATTCATAATGGCCATATCTTGTTCGAATGCAGTTTTAGCTATGTCTTCGTGTCGCACTGAGTTGATGGTATCCTGACTTGAGATCAATCTTTGAGAATATGCCTGCCTCCTCTCAATTGATCAAACAAATCGTCGATTCTTGGTAAAGGATATTTGTTCTTGAGTGTCATCTTGTTCAACTCTCGATAGTCTATACACATCCTTAAAGATCCATCCTTTTCTTAACAAACAATACAAAGCGCCCCCAAGGCGAAACACTAGGTCTAATGAAACCTAGGTCCAACAGCTTGGATTTGGATTTTCGCCTTCCAATTCCTTTGGGGCCATTCTCAGGGTGCCTTTGACATCGGAGCCGATCCTCGGTTCCAAGTCGATGGTAAATTCCAATTGTCTATCGTGAGGTAATCCTGTAGATCCTTAGAAATACATCCGAAATTCCCGACAATATCTATGTCTTCTATCTTCGCCCGCTTTTCTTCTCCGCTCGATAAACGAGAAAAGCATGGTATCCTTTCTTATTCATCATTTTCCGTGCTTTCAATGCGGATACAATCGGACTCTTTTTCCCATGCTAATTCCGTGAAGTGCGTTGCTTCTTGTCCGTGAAAATGAAATGATATTTTCCTTTCCTTGCAAAGAATCGTGGAGTGGTTTGCGCCAACCACCCATTCCTAGGATTATATCTACGCCACCCATGGGTATTATGTTCAAATTATTTGCCGTAACCCTAAGTGATCCTAAGTTCAACTCTAGTTCGAGCGTAAATGTGTAATACCATAATCCCTCCTATAGGTGAAGAGATTCTCATATCCCGATTGCTTTTATAGACTAAGTCCCAACAGATCTACGCATGATTTTTCTATGAAGGAGTGCAAAGCACCCGTGTCGAACAATACTATAACAGTATGTTGAGAAGGATTCCCATACCGCCAGTTTCCTCGGTCCTGCTCGCTTTGTCGCCGGTGCAAAGCATATGCCCTAGCTCGAGGTAGTCATACCGACGTGGTGCTTGCCTTTGCCGGGCCGTTGTCGTTGTCCGGGCCGCTGTCACCGACGCTGCCGTAGTGGTTGTTGTCTTCGTTGTCGGGTAGTTGCCACCGCTGTTGTTGATTTGTTGTGGGCTGCCGCAGCTTGTTGTGGAGGTTGTTGCCATTGTTGCGGCAGATTTGCTGTTGAGGTTAAATGAAATTGATAGCTCTCGCGGTTGACATTACCGGTTGGTTCGGCCTCACGATTGCTTCCGAACGCACTCCGACAAAAGTTTGCATAATGTCCTTTCATACCACACCTAAAACAGTTTCCGCTGCCCGCCATGCACATTCCCGTGTGCATCTTTCGGCACTTTGGGCACGGAAGAGCCCTTCGTTGCTCTTGTAGTCCCCTTGTTGGAGGAACAAATGCTGACTTCCTCCATCCTGGCCTTCGACTTGCTGAATTCCCTTGCCACTGTTGTTTGTTATTCTTGTTTTCAAAATTTCCCCTGCTGCTATTACTAAAACTAGTATCCCATTTTCTTTCCTCCTTGTCCATTGTATTCTCAGATCCGAGCCGATGCCGACTTATCATCCGGCATTGTCGCTCAATGTCTAGAGCTCGTAAGAGCTCTCAGATAAGTCATGTCTCCAAGACCAATGAGAGACATTCTTATTTCGCCTTAACCCCGACCTAAATTTTTCCGCCATTTTAAACCGTGTCCACTGATCCAAAGGTATATCTAGACATTTCGCAAAATGTGCGATCGTAATCGCCATCGACATCTTTTCCTCGCTTTAACAAGAAAAATTCATGTTCCTTCTTCTTCTTATAACTTTTCGCACATACTTATCATACACTTCCCTTTAAAATCTTCCCATGTCAACTCTTCCATCCGCTTCACAGAAGGTTTTCTTCCGCCTCCCACCGTAAATCAAGAGGCCCATTTAACCGAAAGGCCACACATGATAGTCTTTCTTGTGCCGCATCTTAAAATGTGAAAATTCTCTCGATAGTTCTCATCCACCGCTCAAGATCTTCCGACTACCTTCCCATCGAAAGTAGGAGGGTTTTGTCTTAAGAATAATTCCTCTATCCCGCGGTCGCCGAGGTGGAGGTGGTCGAGGTATAGCCTGCTCTTCTTGCTCGTGAGTTCTACCTCTTCTCCTAGTTCCGCCTCCGCCTTACTTCTCGCTCGTGGTCTTGTCTGGAGGCATTCCGTCGTTGTGTAAAATATATCATTAGCATCATGCATCCTTTCTTAATAACTCAATATGTAAAATTTTATTATTGCTTTTGGAAACAATAACTTAAATAAAACATTTCATTCTTGTCATACACAAATTTGTTGCAAAGCCCTCGGGTCATATATACATATAATTGCAAAAGTACCATAGATAAAGTACTTTGCAAACAAAAGTCATTACATCAAGGATTACTTACATGCTTACTTCCAAAACATTTCAAAAGGAAAGAGCCATACACATATCGGCTTTAAGGCTTTACAAAAATTAAAAGTCATGCACAGTGGCTTTATAGCCTTACAAAAATCCAGTTCCCTCACTGTTCAAGTTCTTCAAAAGTATAAATAAAACATACATAAAATAGATAACATAATCCTTCAAATTTTTACATCAACATCAATATCAACATCAACTCATCGAATCTTCCTCATCCTCCTCAGGATCCTCTTCCTCCTCGTCCGAGTCATCGCCCGCCATATACTCTGAGGGTCCACCCATTACTCTCACCATATGGATGTCCCGCAGCTAATCCGGACCATAATCCACACGAATCGGATCAGTCCGGCCGCCTGCGTCACTCGAACGAGTCGCATGGACGGGTTATACCCATCAAGAGTACCTCTGCCGCACCATAAATGCTATATACATATGTCACACTAATCCACGTCTAAATGTAATCTCGTTCGACGAAACTCTCGACCGGCGGTAGGGTGCCGCCATCGGTGGTAGAGGGGAGTGGTGAACGCACCGTGTCCAAATATCGAGGTGGGAAAACAGGGCCTCCCAAGGCTCTTCAGTGTCCGGCCGCCCTCGCTCGAACGAAGTCTCCTCGTCAATCCGATATCGAGGCACCACCGGGTCAACTATCCGTGGAACCTCGTGTACACCACCTGTGTGACTCATCACGCCATGTATACTCCCGTGGAGAGATAAGGCCCTCTCGTGCTGCACCATAAATGCTATATACATATGTCGTGGTCGATAAACCCGGTAGATCGCCTATCAAATCATACCCTCCAACAAGACGGTAAATGTAATCTCCGAAACTTCACGAGCATAGTCTTCCCAATCACATGGAAGTATAGTAAGAAGACGCTTGATGCCATCGTAGTCCGTCACGCCATATGCTCCGCGCCCTCCACGCCTAAAATAGTACATCAAAACTCTCCTAGATCTTCGCCGCACACATCCAGCTTTCCCGGTAGATACGGATAGTCTCCTCGAGTCGGGTCAGTCCTATCCTCCTCCTCGCAATGTAGCGCATTTCCTCCATCCGTCACGATCAAAACTAACGCTACCACTACTATTATCCGATAGCGATAGGTAGCTTAGTACTTGATCAATCAACTAGATGAACTATTCAACCTATAAGGCAATAAATGCTAACGATTACAACCCATAACCAGACATTCTTAATCCACCTAGAAACAAAACTCCTATTGCTATGTTATGCTACACGAGGTATTATAGATTTTCTGCTCTAACTAAAACTCGAGCTAAACTTTAACCAGACTCTACTGTATTCTGGAGGTGGAAAAAGAGATTCTGTCCTTCATAACAATTGAAGTTCAGAGTGTTAGGAATACGCAGGCAAAAACCATGCGTAAAACGGAATTTTATCGAAGGAGTACGATTAAAAACAAATTTACTGCGCAGTGCAGAAAATCTTCGCGATTGTAGCAACGTTTCGAGAAGATGCCGATGACGAAATTGTGCACGCTATGGCTGCTGCCGACGTAGTATAACTATTACCTCCACGTTTTCAAGTTGATGCTTATCATTCGAAATCCCGTCAATGGTCACGCATGTTGAAATTGTGATTATGGTCGCTGCATTAAAACCGTGATACGATATCCACCTTCTTCATTCTTCATGGTCAACGTTGTTCTCGATCATCTTTACGCTCCACTCTCGCTGCTCAAAACCAGAAATTAAAACACATTCATGCTTCCTATCATTCTTTTGTTTTCTTTCATTATGTGAACATACTTCCTATATCGCTCACGCTCTTCTCAAGAGAATAGCATACTTTGTTATCAACATAGATTTCATAATTCATAAACATAACATCCAAACAACATCATAGTTCATTCATACATATTTGTACATATCATCTTGCTTTCATACATTCGCCTTTAATCATCATGATTCGCTTCAAACATACATTTCAACTTAGCCACTTCATATCATTACTATTCAATTTCAAAATTTAGAATTTTGAAAATCTTTACTCATAATTCTTCATTTCACTCATCATAACACTATAACTTTCCTTTTCCTTTTACTTCAAAATCTTTTCAAACTTGATCATCATATAAAATTTTTCACTTCATAAGTTTAAAAGAAACTAGTTACCTTTTCCCGCTTGAGCTCGATGTGATGGAGTGTTGAGGGTAGCCAAGAGATTTTCTGAAGTCCAAATGACTCAATCTAGACTTAGTTTTAGAAGGAATTGAGTTTCAAAGAGCAACAACTCGATACCACTGTCACCACCACACTCGTGATAACCCGGAGCGAGCGGACTAATACTAGGAATAGTATTCATGGATGCGAAGACTCACACGATAAGGCTTATCACATGAGAATATAGAACTTAGGATTAAACATACACTTATAACATTTCGGATCAAAAGGTTTAAGCCAATGATCCAAAGGATATTACGATCCAAGGACTTCATAGTTCACATTATCTTAACATCCAACATAAAAATAAAATAGCCTCGTAGTTGCAATGAAAGTGTGTGAATACATATACGACGATATGTATTCAAGGTTAACAATTCCTAACAAACATCAAGGACAAAGGACTTCTCAACACTCCTCCATCATCAAGATCCGAGCTCAACTCGCACATTTAAAACAAACATGCAGGCTAAGTACAAAATTTGTACCCAAGTGGACTTATGCCGAAAATATTTTATTTTCTTTGAATTACTCGCCAATATAATGGTAAGACACAAGGGTTTTATTTGAAAATGCCTCAGGCTTACTAAAATATTTTCATTAGTTCGTAAAAGTTGTTCGCCAAGCATTTTCTTGCGTGTATGATCCATATCCTTTACTATCATTTCATCATCTTATCATAGTCGAAAGTCGTGAAGGAGGCCTCCTCTACGACCCCGTGACCGCCGTGAATTGTCCTTACAAAGACACAAATACCATCACAGTACACGTTAATCCTAGCTGTATAAGCCTCCCAAGATAGATCCGATATCGATTTTCATTCATAAGTTGGAAATAACCCAACAACATCACATCATTCATGGATAGGATACAATACACAAATCGTAAACATTTTGGCGGTAATCATGTAAACCATTTTATCCATAGTTGAAAAGTACTATAAACAAAGACAAATGAAAAGAGTAAGAACGTGATTTTGTTTTAGTAATAAAGCCCACCGAAATTATTGGTCGCCTTTAACGCTTTCTTACTCACAATGTCCAAATTGCGTCGTCATTCACACCTTTATATAAAAAGGATGTTTTAGTACGTCGTTTACGTAATTCGAGACTTACAAAGTCTATAATAAGATTCGATATTTCATATCGATATGAATCAATTTTTAATGAATTTAATTCGCTTTCAAACGCCAGATCATCTTAACATTTCTCGCTCTTCGATAGAGACGAGATATGTATCGAAGTTACCAATTTACCCTCTCGTAAATGGTCCAACGCTTTCTCACGTTTTTCGATTTCACGACTTCAAATGTGAAATTCTTTCATATCAACGTGATGTCATTAGCAATTGATGCGCCTTACGCCAGATTAGCGTATTTATCGAACGATTTCAGACGCTGATCTCAAAAGTCAACAATTTTGACTTTTCTTAGTAATTTAATTACTAAGTCATACTTTAATATTAAATTTTTTTCAAAATCAATTTCCAATTGATTTCTTTTATAAACTGTTATAATATGTTTAAAAAAATTTTAAACATATAATTCATTATAAATAATGAATTTAAGGAATTAAAACTTTTTCTAATTTTAAAAATAGCTCACTATTATTTTGCATTTTATCAACCAATTATTTTCTAAAATTGCCCATAATTTCCAAATATGTCTAAAATAATATTAGACATATAATTTATTAATAAATTGATTAAAAGGATTTAAAATCCTTAGAAATTCTTTAGAATTTCTCGTAATTATGAAAAATTACCAAACAATGTCCAAATTTTTTCTAATATTATATAGTGTATTATCATACACTATGGTCATTAATATGTCATAATATCATCCAAACAACTTTCGAACGCCACCTTATTATTTTTATAAGGTCACGGCATTTTGAAATAAAATGCCCAACAAATTCCTAAAATTTCAATAAATTATCACAAGGTCCAAACATTAGTCCATTTACATATTTATATTACATAATTCATGATATAACACTTATATATCATATAAATGTCTCGCTTTTTCATAAAATGCATCAAACAATTTTCTAAAATTTTCCAAAATCATTATATGCACATAAATCATATTATAGCAACATTTCAACATAACAACTATCAAAACCAATTTATTCATCACCATATTGAGCTTAGCTCTTGTTTATTTGAATAAAGTAGGTAATTGATTTTCAAAATTTCCAATAACAACATAGAATGCATAAAACATATTCTAAGCTAATAATTTAGCATTGCATGTACTAAATAAAATCACACATCAACTTATATATATATATAGTTTCGTATTCTTTCAAAATAATTGATAAGATTTTCTAAAATTCTCAATAATTTACAAGAGATATATATATCATCTTGAATCAACAATGTGTACTTGCATGTTCTAAATGAAAATTATACATTAACTTATGTATATATATAGCTTCGCTCTTTCTCAAGAAAATAGATGACATTTCCAAAAATTCTAATTAAATCATAGGGTATAAAATTCATACTCTAGAGTAACAAAACATCATCAGCATGTTATAAAATAAAATCATACACATATATATACATATATATGGCTCTCGGTCCTTTAAAAAACATAGATAGGAATTTCTAAAATTTTAATTAAATTCCTATGACTTTCAAAATATCATAGAGTAATTATATGTCATTGCATGTCTCATGTAAAAATCATTTATCAAAGGATTATACATATATATATTTCGGTCACATATAAAAATTATAGCAAGAGTGCTCTAAAAAAATTCCAAATAATTTATATACATTCTCCACACATTATAAATCAATAATATCCCATTGCATGTACAAAAATAAAATCATACACTCACTTACTCCAAGCATAGCTCTCGGTTTTCTAAGAACATAGCATGGATTTTTTCAAAATTTTCAAACAAATACCATAGTCCCATATTACTTCATAAATCACAATTTCATGCTTCAATAATTTCCTAAAACTTTCGGCCATTTCAAACAAATTTCATACATGTTTGAATAAATTTTAAAACATGATCTAAGCTTCACAACATAATGCTATATAATCTTAGAACATCACATACTCATTGCTATGGATTCGAAAAGTTTTGAAGTAAAAACCCACATGCAATACATTTCTAAGAACAAGAACACATATCTACATACCTCTTATCATCAATACACATGCATTAACAAGATATCACCAACAAAGATTATCTAAAACACATGCAATGAACTAGACCACCTCTTCGAAATTTTTCGAAGAACCAAGAACAATTTCAAGCTCTTGATCGACACCTACCTTGTTGGTATAGCTTAAGTGGACAAGGTACAAGGTATGGATGTGTGGTATGGAGGAAGAGAAGAAGAAAATCAAGCTTGGTAATGGGGGTGAAGCTCTCGGTTTTTGGGGAGAAGAAAGGAGAAGAAGAGAGAGTTGAGAGAGAAAATAGAGAGTGTGATCAAGTGTTGAGTGTAGGGTGTTTGAGAGTGGAGTGAAGAATGAGATAAAAATCTGAAAATACTCCCCCTTATCCCCCTCACTCTCGGTCACCCCCTTCCCCAATACAACACAAGACTCTTCCATTTTTAATACTAATTTATTCACTAATGGGTTCCCAATCATTAGTGTCTTACACAATATCTTGGAAATAGCTAAAATGTATCATTAGTGGGAGATTTGTTGTTATAAAAATCTGAATATATATATATATATATATATATGTAAGTAAGTGATAGAATAAAATTACACTTTGTTATACACATATGTATATACACGGCTTTTATGCCTTAAGCACATTAAATAATTTAATTCCATGCTAAACATACATATATACATCATATAATATAATTTAGATGATAGTTAATATCATAGGTTAATTTGATAGCATAGGTGAAGAAAATAATTCAAACTTGTGCACAAGAAAATGGCTATCGGCCATTCGATAAACCATAGGTTAAAATTTTATTTCATATCATTCATAGGTATGTGCACCTTGGTATATGATTTAAAATGATAATTAATAGCATAGGATAATTAAAAGGCATCAATTTTTCAAGAAAACCCTAATTTCAAATATTAGGGTTTTCAAACTAGATTTGAGATTTTTATTAATTCTAATGTTCAAGCATTAATTAAATGCTTATTAATACTGTAATATCATAAAAATATCATAGGAAATAATTTCCTAAAGTTTCTTGATCATTAAAACCATCGCTCGTTTATCTCTAAACGCCGACGCTTGAAAACGCCTCAAAACGTTACGTATCGACTCTCTTTAAAATGGTCGAAATACTGTACTCCCATTATTAAAATATTCCATTAATAATGGAATATAATTCTAAGCTTGATTGCTTAGCAAATATCGTGAAATTTCAACAATGATATGCATTCGACGTTAAAATGTATCTTACATTCACAAGATAAAAGTTAAATCATTCTTTAATTAATTCAATCTTACATTCACTAGATTGAGTGAATGTGTAACAGAAATCATTCCTATGTAATTAATTCAAATCATATTTTGATTTAATTTGGTTTTAAGATTTCACAATTAATAAATTTATTTTACGGGTTTTAAAGATAATATAAGTAATATCAGCTTTTAAAGGGACGAAAATTAGCTATTCTTAGTATGATTTTATGTAAAAATATCATCTTATAATTATTCGTTTATTAAGGGGCGAAAACTTTGAAAAATGGTGGAAAATATTTGATTTCATACTATGTATTAATGCCACTTGTGGAGTTGAAATTTTTGACTTTTCTAAAGTAACTTTATACTATAATAATAATATAGTATATGATATGAAAATAATAAAAATTCATCCTATTTAATTAAGCATGGCCGAGAATGGTACATTGGATGTACAATGTGATTAATTCATTTAATTCTTGATAATCATGATATAAATTAATAATTAAATTATAATGTGATATAATAAAGCATATAATAAGAGAACAAAATTTAAATTTAATCCTAAGACCTAGACATAGGCGACACACACACACATTTATTACTATGTGATAATGTTATTATTTTAGGTGACAACTAAGATACAAGTTGTTAATTAAGGGATAAGATATATGATGAGTTGTACATGATAAGAATTAAAATTTTTGTCCCATAGCTTATGGAGGTGCCGATTTTGTGGACTTTAATTAGCAAGTGTATAAGATATTTATCATGTAATAATTATACTACAAGTGGTTTAAGCTTATAAATATAACTTAAGCTCTTCATTAGTTCATTTGCTCATCCATTTTCAAACCATAGAGAAAATTGTGAGAGTGTTCATCTTATTCAATCCCAAATCCTTAGCAAATAAACCTTCACAATTAAATCGATCTGGATTAAAGGTTAGGTTTCTTACAAGCTACGATACATGCCGAATTTTCGATTTTTGTCCGTTAGAAATTATTTTATAAGCTTAGTTTGTTCATGTGATTTTCGAAAATTTCATATCATATGCTAATATGTTTAGATATTATGTTTATATGATGTTATTAAGCATGTATATTAATTATATCATGAAATTAAGCATGGTATTAAATTATTTATGTGGACCGAAAACTTAGGGGTACCATATGTTGATGATTATGATTTTTAATTGTTGATTTAAGCATGAAATCATAATCTAGGGTATTAATTATGCTTATATGAATTTATGTAGAATTTTTGGAAAACTATAGCCTATAATTTTATAAATACCGAAAATATATATATATAATAAAATGTTGTGATATAATTAATGTTTAAGTGTTATAATAGCATATTAAGTGTGTAGATTCATAATATATGGTTGTGAGAATTTATTGAAATTTATAAAAATTATTTGGACCTAAGTTGAAATTTTCGAACATGACTTAGGTAAATTAAATTCAATAGTTCATAATAAATAACAATTATGTTATAGTAAGCATAGTTAAGGGTGATTAATTGTTATGTGAATTTATTAGAATTTTTAAAAATCAATTGCTTGGTTTATTGTGAAAACCGAAAACCTTAGGTTATAATACTAAGGTGTATAAATTTTATTTGACCAAAGTAATTACATATTATTAATCACATGATAAAATAGTGTGATATGTGAATTTATAGGAATTTATGCACAAGGATAAGCTATTTAATTCATAATAGCCGAAAATTATATATTATATGTATTAATATTATAAATTTATTTTATCATGTATAATTACATAATATGGTCTAAAATAATGTTTTAGACATAGTATGATTTTATAGGAATTTTTGGAACAAGAATTTCACATAAAATGATAGAATTTCATAAATAATTGAAAAAGTCAAAATGTTGACTTTTTGTTGACCAAAGTCAAAATTGTTGACTTTTTGTTGACTTGCTCAAAATAGTTGACCAAAACGTTGACTAAGGTCAAAGGGCACGTAATTCGATAATGCGTGATCTATGTGACGTAGTACGTTTAGTAACAATGTAACTTACGTTACGTAAGTACATTAAAACGTACGTTATATACTAAAAAGGTAGAATATCCTTTATATGTTGAGGAAAGTCATAATCGACATCAATTGATTAGGAAACGTCAAAATAAGTCCGGCGTTAGCCTTATTTGACGCGTAGAATGTTATAGACTATGTTCGTCTTTATCAAACGTGACCGACGTACTAAAATAATTCTTACGTTAAGGTGATACGTGGACTCGAAAACCCATTTATTTACGATGCTTTCTTTGAAAAGTATTTATTTACAAAGCTTTCAGTTGAGAAATGATTATGAACTGTTACTTAATTACATGCCCAAAGTATTTATGTTTTAACGTATGTATCCTATCATGTTGTTGGGCGAGCCAACTATGAATGTGAATCAGTTGTTGGGTAGCTCCCAACTTTATCAGTAAATCGATATCGGATCCTGGTCGGATGCGAGAATCGTGGCTAGGGTTAACGTGTACACCGGTGTGTGTTGTGAGTCGTTAGCAACATCATCGGCGATCATAGATCCTGGTCGGATCGAGAATCACGACTATGTGATTGTGAGCCGTTAGCAACATCTTCGGCCGATCACGGCGTCGGTAGAAGGAGGCCTACTTCTACGGCGTGAGATCAGTTATGAACAGTTATGTAAATGATACGGATCATACGAATCAGAAAATGCCTGGCCAGGCGAATCTTTTGAGAAATGAAAAAGTATTTTTGTATTCACGAGTTATTTCAACTAAAATCCTCGTGTTATACTAATGGGCAGTGTAATTCAATAAAATTATTTTGGCATAAGTCCACTAAGTGCAATCTTGTACTTAGCCCTGCATGTTTGTTTTTAAATGTGCAGGTTGAGCTGCTGATGGGATGGACAAGTGTTGAGCAGTCGAAGTTTTTGCCGCTAATAGTTAAATTCGATATTTTTTGCCGCTAATAGTTTACCTTGGATGTATTCACATGCTTTCCGCTGTTCAAAACACTTTATTATATTTTTGGATATTACTTATGTTACCTCCAGATCAGTTGAATCCTTTTGTTGATGATCTATTGGTCTAGTTTGTATGAAATCGTTGTGTGTTTATCTATAAAAGTTTGAAGTCTCGAAAGGTTGTTTGTCATTATGTTCTTAATCCCTGTTTAATAGTAACAGTCCCGTCTAATCCGTACTTTAGATTGGAGGGCTGTTACAGATATAGTGTTTAATATATGATATGAACATCATTGTAATATTCCAAAGAAACGAACGTATAATTACGGTATTTTAAACCCGTGATCTACCGTATACTATTTTTATGACATCGAATATTGTGATTTCGATTCAGTATTATTATAACGAACTCCTTTTTATATTCACTAAGGATTGTGAATTAAGGAATCGAATTATTTCGAAATGGTTCGTCAATATATTTTAACGTCGAACGCGTATCGAACGTCAGTATTTTATGGAATTTTCTGAGTAGTAAGGCTTGGAATTAATTTCCATCTTAATTCCTATATTAAATGGAATATATTTATTGAGTAAGTACGGGTTTACTGCGACCATTTTGAGATGAGTCGATTTTGAACGTTTTGAAACGTTTTGAACGTCAACGTCTAGAGACGTTTTGAAAAATGAGTTTAATGCTCAGGAAATTATTATAATTATTTTCCTATTATTTTTTTATATAATTACAGTATTATTAATTATTAAAATAAAATTTTTAGCTATTAAAATTCGATATTTTGGAAATGGGTTTTTCGAAAACCCTAATTGCTTAAACTATGGTTTTTCACATGAAATGATACCATTAAATTATCCTATGGTATCTAAACTATATGTTATAATATATATGAGTATTATTAAGATATAAAATAAATTTTTGAGCATTAAAACTCGATATTGAACATATATAATTTTTGAAACCCTAGTTTCGAAAATTAGGGTTTGTTTGCATGAAATGATATATTTAAATTACCCTATGGTATTATTGTCACGACCCCACTCCGGACCAACCCGGACCTGGAGGCGACTAATACTAGGAGTAGTATTTTAGGGTTACGGATAAAATAGAGATGCATAAAAAAATAAACTAACATGCTTGAGCGAATATGAGATAATGTCATAACGTTTTAAAAGGTTTGAGCCATCGGACCCCAAAACTTGGCACGATCCGATGGACCTCAATAGTTCATAAACATAAAGCATAAATAAAGGAGTTGAGTGTAGCGGTGAAGTGTGTGAATACATATATGACGATATGCATTGAGTATAAACCACAAATTGAATAAATCGGTCGAGGACATTTGGACTCTCAACACATTCCCATCATCACCATCGAGCTCAACTGCACATTTAAAACAAACATGCGAGGCTAAGTACAAGAAATTGCACTCGGTGGACTTATGCGAAAACATTTGATAACATTTGAATTCTGTTGCCAATATCGAGTAAGTCATAAGGGTTTTAGTTAAAATGCCTTGTCTTACCAAATCATTTTCGGTTAGTAAACATAGCTCGGCGAGCATTTCTTGGTGTGTATGGTCCATATCTCATAGTAACAATTCATAACAAGATTGAAAATTAAGCGTCGAGAGGAGGCCTCCCATCTACGACACCGTGACCGCCGTAATCCCGTCTGTATGCAATCACTCTCAAGTATATGTTAACACGGTATAGTTCCAACCTTCACGCCAATCCTAGCGGGCATTTATCATCCGACACGGGACCCGACATTTAAAGGTTGGTAGCGACCCAAATGACATAACTTTGTCATAATAAAGTTCCAACCATCTCCACACCTACCCGGCAAACAGATAGGATCCATACACAAAACGAAATATTTTGGCGGTAATGCGATAAAACATTTGTTATGATTGTAGAATAAGTCTTGTAAATAAACTCATTTGGAATAACGATAAAGTCACATTTTAATGGGGTGAAAAGGCCCACATTTTGAAGATAAAAGCCCACCGGGACTATGGTTTGTTGTAAATTGAGTCTAGGTTCGATCGTGCGTCTAAATCCGATCGCCATGCGTTTGCGTCCACGCTTTCTGGCGAGGCTTTAGTATCGTCGCTCAAGTCTCTCGAGACTTTCAAAGCTAAGATAAACTTGATATTTCATATCGATGTGGTGAATTCCTTAGTGAATTGATCGTCTCTAACACGTATATAATTGAATTGTTCTCGTTCATCGAGATACTTTCAGCGATATAAATGCGTTTTCGATATATGGTTTCATTAGTGAAATCTTTTCTTACTAATGAGGTATCATACTCAATTAGTATATCTTCACGCGTCTTGGCGTGTTAAGTCGATCGTAAACGCGTGCGTTTGACTTAAAAAGTCGGCGAAGTCGACACTTTGGTCGACAAAGTCGACAATTTTGACTTTCAAATAGTAATTTCTTACTATTTCGTTTTGTAAATCGGTTTGATCGATTTGAAAAGTAAAGTCCTATTTCTCGATTTATCACGTAAATCGAGGACTTATAAATAATTTCGCATTTAATAAACCTTTTATAATTAAAACGCGCGTTTTTCGATTTTAAAGCGTTATAAAATGAGCGTTTGTCTCAAACATAGCAATCTATGTTTATAAAATTTTGTAAAATTTAATTATGTCCAGAATATTAATTTTAACATATATCTTATCAATAAACTGATTTAAAAGGATTTAAAATCCTTATTAATTATCAAAAACTCGATAATTAATTTAAAAATATCAATTGACGTTTGAAAATTTTTCTAAATTAATATAGTGCATTATTATACACTATGGTCCAGAATATGAATTTATAAAATCCATATGATATTGTTTGCTATTTATTAATATATATACATATATAGCTACGGTAATTTCAATAATTAGGGAATAATTATCCAAAAATTCCCAAAATTGATATATACATAGTATAATATCCCAAAATAAATATACATCACAAATATAACCTATAGTTCATCATAACCATTCATTTAACAATATATAACAATATTCACGGTAATTACAAGATAATTACCAAATAAATAACAAACAATTTCTAAAATTCCAAATAAATTCCAACATGATTAAACATTATACTATAACATTGTAACATCATAACATCAACCAAAAACATTTGAATCATCACCATATGGAGCTCAATAGCTCTCGGCTTTTTTGATTCAAAGTGGTATTTGATTTTAAAAATTCAACAATTATATACTATGTTTATACACTATAGTATAGTAATATAACATCATAATATTTATCACAACTAATTAAATCATCACCTTCAAGAGCTCAAACTCACGGTTTATTTGATTTAAATTAGTATTTGATTTCAAAAATTCTAATAATTTCACACAATACATAAACAATATACTAAATTATTAATACACCATTGCATATTCAAAATAAAATCATACACCAACCTATACACTTATAATGCTCACGTCCCTTTTATGAAAAAAAGCAATTGGTTTTCAAAAAATTCTAATCAATTCATAGAACATATAATCAAGGTTCTAAAGCAATAATATGCTATTGTATGCTTGAAATAAAATTATTCACCAATGTATGTACATATATAGCTCACGGTATTAAAGGTTTAAATAGCTAGGGTTTTCAAAAATTTCTAAATAAATTCCTATAGTGTTCTAACCATAATTATATAACAATAATCCATCCTAAAACACCTAAGAACATTCGGTCCATCACCATCCTATTTTTATAGCTTTTGAAATTTATTTTAAACAAGGTACATACTATGGTTCAATATATATATATACATGTTAAATCCTTACAAAATTTCATATACAACATCTCATGTTAATTTAAACATATATCCTCCTATTTTGAAAATAAAATCATCAAGAACAATATGAACACATATCTCGTGCTTGAAAACATTTAACACATGTATACATACTAAACATTTTGAACACACATATTATATAACATGCTTGAAAATTTTTGAGCAAATGGAGACAAAATCGGTGCTATGGTCTTAGTATTACCTTGAGAATGGTCTAGTATCCAAGAACAAGGTATGTATCAAGGTTGTGAAGTGGAGAAATGGAGAAGAAGAAGAAAAATTTGAAAATAGAGAGGGATGGCTCTCGGTTCTTGGCTGAAATGGAGAGAATAGAGAGTGTTTTGAGTGTTGACAAAGAATGGAGTATGAAATGGGAGAAAAATGGCTCTCTTCCTATATCTCTCTCCTCTCATCGCTCTCGCCTCTCTCTCTCTCTCACAAACCAATGCAGCCATTTGGGAAGGGAAAGATGATGATTAAGAGTGTTAAAGAGGCTCTCCATGCATTGGGCAATTTAGAAAGTGAAATCATTGTGTAATGGGGAAGGGTGAAGCATAGCCGGCACATGGGGGTCTAGGGGCTGTTTTAATTTTATTTTACACTAATATATTGTATTATTCATATAATAGGTCATAGATATATAATCTGAGTCATAAAATAATTAAATCATCACATAGCTTAATTTCGAAATTACCGATAACAAAATTGGAAATTAGGATTAAAAATATAAATTACACCTATTATTGATACTCATGTAATTTTCGATCATATATATCAAAATATATGATTTAGATATTAAATAATATCATAGGATATAAATTATAGCACATTTCAAGCACATAAAACCCTAATTTCGAATTTAAGGCTTCGAAATTTATATAGACTGAAACCATCGAATTCTATGGTTAACAAATCTGATTTAATGCTTAATAATATCCATATATATCATATTATATAGTTTAGATATCATAGGATAATTTAATGGTATCATTTCATGTGATCAAACCCTAATTTATAAGATTAGGGTTTTGAAATTAATTTCAAAATAATCGAATTTTGAATGCTAAAATTTATTTTAATAATCATTAATAATATAATTATATAAAATAATAATAGAAAATTAATTATTATAATTTCACGAGCATTGAACTCATTTTTCAAAATATCTCTGAGCGTTGACGTTCAAAACGTCTCAAAACGTTCAAAATCGACTCATCTCAAAATGGTCGCAGTAAGTTCATACTTACTAAATAAATATATTCCATTTAATAAAGGAATTAAGATGGAAATTAATTCCAAGCTTCATTGCTCAGAAAATTTCATGAAATGCTGACGTTCGATACGCGTTTGACGTTAAAATATATTGACGAATCATTTCGTAATATTTCAACCCTTTAATTCACAAACCTTAGTGAATTATGAAAAGGAATTCGTTATAACGATATCGTATCGAAATCACAATATTCGATGTCGTGAAAATTAATATATGGCAAAACCCTAATTACGGGTTTAGAATACCGTAATCGTATGTTCGTTTCTTTGGAATATTACATTCCACCCCTTCGAAAAATTTAGTCCCAAAATTTGTATACCTCTAACAAAATAAATCGGGTATTTTTCCTCATCGCTTCTTCAAGCTCCCACGTAACTTCTTCGTCGTGGTGTCTCCACACACTTTGACTAACGGAATCGACTTGCTCCGTAGTTGCTGAACTTTGTGGTCAAGTATGGCTGCGGGTTCTTCCTTATAGCTCATGTCTGGCTCGAGGATCACGTCGTCTTGATGAATCACATGTTTTGGGTCGTGCACGTATTTTCCTTGGTTTGGCGGAAGAGCCAACCTATAAGCTACTGGACCTATCCTCTCTAGGATCTCATAAGGTCCTATGAAACGGGGTCTAAGCTTCCCTTTCAGGCCAAACCTGACAATCCCTTTCGATGGAGAGACCTTGAGAAATACTTTGTCTCCATCCTCAAACTGTAGCTCGGATCTACGCATATCGGTAAAGATTTCTATCATCTGAGCCTCTTTTATCCTCAGTCTAATCTGTCGAACGATCTCGATCATTTCGTTCACTTCATCGGGCCCTATGACTTTTCTCTCACCGACTTCATCCCAATAAAGTGGTGATCTACACTTCTTGCCATACAAGGCTTCGTATGGGGCCATGCCGATCGTCGCTTGATAGCTGTTGTTGTAAGCAAATTCGATAAGAGGTAAACTATCTTCCCATTTTGCACCTCGATCCAAAATTACGGTTCTAAGCATATCTTCTAGTGTTTGGATCGTTCTTTCCGACTGTCCATCGGTTTGTGGGTGGAATGCTGTACTGAAATTTAATCTCGTACCCAGTTCTCTCTGCAAGCTAATCCAGAATCTAGATGTGAACTTGGAGTCTCGATCAGAGGTAATAGATTTTGGCACTCCATGTAGTCGTACAATTTCCTTAACGTACAGCTGGGCCAACTTATCGGATCCATAAGTGCTTTGAATAGGTAGAAAGTGAGCACTTTTGGTAAGTCTATCCATAATTACCCATATGGCTGTGTTTCCTCTTCTCGACTTGGGTAAGCTCGTAACGAAATCCATGGTTATATCGTCCCACTTCCATTCAGGGATTTCCAATGGTTGCAACTTTCCGTATGGACGTTGGTATAGTGCCTTCACTTGTTGACAAACAAGACAACGTTCTACGAAAGAAGCTATGTCTCGTTTCATGCCTTCCCACCAAAACTTTTCCTTCAGGTCTTGGTACATCTTAGTACTGCCTGGGTGGGCGGTGTAGGGCGTATCGTGAGCCTCACTCATGATTTCTTTCTGAAGCTCTGCGTCGTCAGGAACGCATATCCTTCCTTCAAATAATAAGGCGTTATCCGGCACCTCTTGGAAATTCTTGAATCCTTGGACCTTAGTCTTTTCGGATCTTTTCAACTTTTCCTCCATCCTTTGTCTCTCGACAATCCTTTTTCTTAGGTCAGATGCCAGAGTGAGTGTAGCGACACAGCTCACAATTGTCTCAGGTGGTTCCACCAGTTCAATCCTCATTCTACCAAACTCTTCAACGAGTTTTTCCTCTTGTATAAAGAGACATCCTAACTTGGTATGGCTCTTACGACTCAAGCGTCGGCTACTACATTCGCTTTGCCGGGTGATAGTTAATACCACGATCGTAATCTTTTACTAATTCAAGCCATCTTCTTTGTCTCATATTCAGATCTCTTTGTTCAAGAAATACTTGAAACTTTTATGATCCGTGAAGATCTCACATCTCACACCATAGAGATGGTGTCTCCAAATTTTCGATGCATGAACTACGGTTACTAATTCCAAATCGTGGGTTAGGTAGTTCGGTTCGTGAGTCCGAGTTGTCGGGATGCATAAGCTATCACTTTTCCTTCTTGCATCAAAACACAACCCAGTCCGGTCTTTGATGCGTCTGTATAGACCACATACCCTTGTCATTCTTGGGACTGCTAGAACTGTGCCTTGGTCAATTTTCCTTGAGTATTTGGAAACTCGTCTCGCACTCATCGGTCCAATTGAACTTGATTCCTTCCAAGTAGGCGGGTTATTGGCCTTGCAATTTTGGAGAACCCTGATGAATCTCCTATAGTAACCACTAATCTGAGAAACTTCTAATCTCGTCTTGAGTCTTTGGTGATTTCCATTCTTGCAAGGCCTCTACTTTGGTGGATCTACTTTTATACCTTCACGGACACGATGTGTCCAAGGAACATAACTTCCTTCACCCAAAATAACATTTGCTAAACTTAGCAAAGAGTCTTTCATCTCTCAAGGTTTGCAAAACCGTTCTTAGATGTTCTCTATGATCCTCTTCATTCTTTGAATAAATAAGGATATCATCTATGAAGACCAAAACAAATTTATCCAAAATGGATGAAATACTACATTCATGAAGTCCATGAATACGGTGGTGCATTGGTTAATCCGAATGGCATAACTATGAACTCATAGTGGCCATATCTGGTTGAATGCGCCTTAGGTACATCCTCGGACCGTATTTTCAAGCGATGGTATCGACTTAAGATCAATTTTCGAGAATACACCGCTCCTCGCAATTGATCAAGCAGTCATCAATTACGGGTAAATGGTATTTGTTCTTTAGTGTCATCTTATTTAGTTCTCTATAATCGATGCACATCCTCAAAGAACCATCCTTTTCTTAACAAACAAAGCAGGCGCCCCAAGGTGAAACACTCGGCTAATGAATCCTAGATCCAAAAGCTCTTGGATTTGGATTTTCGACTCTTCTAGCTCCTTTGGGGCCATCCTATAGGCGCGCCGACCTTTGGGGCTGATCCGGGCTCCAAGTCGATGGTAAACTCTAGTTGTCTGTCGGGAGGCGGTCTGGTAGATTTTCGAAATCGTCAGAAAATTCTTGGACAACTTCAATGTCTTCTACCCGCTCGGGTTTATCCTCTTCGTTCAAATAAACAAGGAATGCATGGCATCCCTTCGGTTCATCATCTTCCTCGCTTGTAGTGCGGATACAATCGGGACTCTTCCCCATCTTGATCCGGGTGGAAATGCGTAGCTTCTTGTCGAGAAAGTGAAGCGAAATTTTCCTTTCCTTACATAGAATCGTGGAATGATTCTTAGCTAACCATCCATTCTAGGATTATGTCTACATCATCCATGGGTATTATGTTTAGATCGTTGGCGAACCTTAAGTGATCTAATGTCGACTCTGGGTTCGAGCAAAAGTGTAATAACGATCATAATCCCTCCTATAGGCGATGAGATTCTCATATCTGGTTTGACCTTTCGGACCTAAGGCCCGGCATTTCTCGCATGATTTTGCAATAAAAGAATCTGACACCGTGTCGAACAATACTATAACGGTGGGTCGAGTAGAACTCCCATACCGCCAAGTTTCCTGGTTTTGTTAGTTCGCCTCCTATGCAGGGCGTAGGCTCTAGCTTTGAGCCGGTTTGAGGTGACGGTGCTGGTCCTTGTTGATTCGGCGGCCTTTGCTGGCTTTATTCTTTGCCGCTCTTGGCGTTGACGCGGTGGTTGCCGCCTCTGTTGTTGTTGGGCGGTGGGCGCCACTGCGTTCTTGAGGAGTTGTTGATGCGGCCTTTGCCATTGTGGTTCTTTGCACCACTATTTGGGGTTGTTGCCCTTTGAGTTCTTTGGGGTTGAAATTTGAACTAGCTGCGGCGGCTGGGGTTGAAGCTGTATAGCCCTTAGTGGCTGAGCATTGCCCGGTTGGTTCGGCCTTATATCCGAACGTGACACTGGGCAATTGTTGGCGTAATGCCCGTTGCCCGCACTTGTAACAGCTTCCACGTTTGCCGTGCACACACCCTTGTGTGCTCTATGGCATCTAGGGCATTGAGGTGCCCTTGACTGTTCCTGCGGTCCCCTTGCTGGTGGAGCATAAGCTGCTCTCTTCCAGCTCTGTCCTTCTTGCGCCGTGTTTCCTTGCCACGGGCGCTTGTGACTTGCTTCTCCATAGTTTCCGCGGTTTGTTATTCCCGGTTGGGCTCCCGTTCCCTTTTCCTTTGTCAGTTATCATGTGCACGAGGCGACACATACTTATTCTCGGTCATGGCCGCCTCAATATCCAAAGCTCGTGCGAGAGCTTCGGTGTAAGATAGGTCTCCGTGGCTGGCAAGAGACATGCGTATCTCCATTCTTAGCCCTGACCTGAACTTTTCCGACATTTTCAAGTCGGTGTCCACTGGATACGGTGCATATCTCGACATCTCGCGAAAGTGCGATCATAGTCGATCCTGAGACATCCTTTCTTGTTTTAGCGGAAAAATTCACGCTCCTTCTTCCTCTTATAGCTCTTAGGGATGTACTTCTCATACAACTCCTCTTGAAATCCTCCCACGAGAATTCCTCTAGCTGTTGTTTGTAAAGTCTTCTTCGGCCTCCCACCGTAAGTCACCGGTGGTCTAATCGGTGGAAGGTAACACACGACGACCTTTCCCGTGCGTGCACCTTAAGAATGTAAAATCCGTTCAATGGCTCTAACCCGTTGTTCGGCTTATACAGGCTCCTTTTTAGTTAAAAACAAGAGGGTTTTGCCTTAGAAATAGTTCCTCGATCCCGCGATCGGGTTGAGGTGGAGGCGGTGGTTGGGGATTATCCTCTTGTTCTTGCTCGGGATTTCTACCCCTCCCTCTAGGTCTTCCTCGACCTCTGGGTTCTCGCTCTGGGTTTCTTCTCGGAGGCATTCTGTTATATCAAACACATTATCGTCAATCACCCGTCGCTTTCATAGCTTAATAAACATAAGGTTAGCTTAATAAACATAAGGTTTTCATAGCCTCCTCGCAAAACGATATCAAAATGAAACAACTCATTCTTAACATAGACAATTTGTCACCAAAAGCCCCACTTGGGTCAAAAATATATAGATAGGTAATCGAGTGCCAAAAGCAAGATGTTCAATCATCGAGAATCACAAGAAAACAAAATAGCGAGGTCTCGGGCCACACGGCCTCCTAAATTTTTTTTCGAGTTCTAGAACCACGATGCTTGAAAAAAAGGGAAAAGCTAGCACACATGCTAGTCATAACAAAACAAATTCTAATTAAAACGTCGCTAACGTCTTCACGAGTTCCTTCCTACTCGCGTCTTCCTCGGGGTCTTCCTCTTCTTGGTCGTCTTCCCATCGAATCGTCCTCACGAGTCGTCGCACTGGATGGTCCTGCACCGCTGGCTTCCATCATCGGTATGTCGCGCAGGGGTCCGAAGTTATCCGCGCCGTACAAGTCGTAGTTGTGGCGGATCGGACTGTAGCATACTCGGGTCGGGTCATAGCCAGGGAAGGCATCTGATACTCTCATCCGCGCTGTCCGACGGAAGGGTTCTTCGTCTTCGGGTGGAGGTGGATCGGACGCAGGTGGTAGGGGCGGTAGCGGCGGACGTACTGGGTGTCCAAAAACTGCTGGTGGCAAGACGGGCTCTCCCAAGGCTCTAGGGCGTGCTGCCCTATCTACCTCGTACATCCTGCCCTCGTCCATCCGGTACAGGGGTATCACTGGATCAACCTGTCTCGGAACCTCAAGGTACAGCCACTCTGGCGACTCGTCATGCCAAGTGTACTCCCGTGGAGGGAGATAGGGTCCCATAGGTGCGGCTCGTGAATCTCATACACGTAAGTCGGGTGACTCACGAACCTGGGCAGATCCCAATCAAATCATAGCCTCGGGGAATGCGATAAATGTAGTCTCCCGATACCTCTCGGGCATAACCATCCCATGTACAAGGGAGTATAGCTAGGAGTCTCTTGATGCCATCGTAATCGGTTGTGCCGTAGGCTCGGCGTTCTCTCCACAACCGAAGGTAGTACGCGGCTTCGCCTAGGTCTTCCCGGCGCATCCAACATTCCCTATAGGTGCGCATCAGCTCCTCGGGTGGGGCATGAGGTCCTACCTCCTCCTAGCGATATAGCGCATCTCCTCCATCTGCCACGATTAAAACTAACGTAAGTCAACTATCGTCATCTCAAAACAGGAAGGATAGCATTACGAGAAGCAACTAGGCTAGAACTAACAATTCTATAAGGTAGGCAACATCATAATGTACAATACATACCACAACTTACCTTCTTAGTCTTACCCAAACGTATACATATAAGCTAATAACATCTTAATATATGCTACGAGATCCTTGTCTTATATCAAACACTTAAGCTAGAGTTCAACGGACTCTATCGTATTCTGGAGACAGAATTAGGGATTCTGTTCTTCATAACAATTGAAGATCAGTGCGTTAGGTGTACGTAGGTGAAAACCATGCGTAAATCGGAGTCCTAACGAGAGAGATCTAGCTAAAACAAATTTACTGCGTGGTGCAGGAAATTTGCGCGATCGTCAAAAATGTAAATCGAGGCGTGCGTCGACGTGTCGCCTACCATATACGGGTCTTTAAGTCGAGGCTGAACATTCTGAAGCCGTAAGTGGCGTCCATGTCATGACTCGTGTTGATGCTCACTCATGTCGAGTGATGATGAAGTGCCGGCGTCGTTCGACTTTAGGGTTGAGGTCGTCCTCGTTCATCCTTCTTGCTCGTCTTTCGTTGTCCGCGCTCAAGGATATCGTCACTTTCATTCTTCCTATCGTTCTTTTGTTCTCATAAGGAAAAAAGTTCGTACTTCTATGTTCTTTCACGATCGTGAGCATGCTCCTTAGAGTCTAAGTTAGATCTCATGATAACCTATCGCTCATCATAAACAAAATTTTGAAAGTTGGAAAGTAAAGTCTTATTTGAAAATTTTTGAAATACGATTTCAAAATGACAATCATGATCAACTCATATACATATCAAAATGAATTCATTCATTCCATGTTGATCATTCAACTCGATACTACCATACACTTCCATCTCAATACTTGAGCACTTGCGATTCGCTTCAATTGAAAATTTTTGGAAAATTTTTCTTGCTCAACTTCAAAATTTTATAATAACAAAATTTCTCAAAAGCTCTTCTACTTGCTCATCATGTAGAAATTTTCCATTTCATGAGTTTGAGAAAGAAATGCGATTACCTTTTTCCTGTTGAGCTCGATGTGATGGAGTATTGAGAGAGTCGAGTAGATTTCTAGAAGTCCAGTGACTCGATCTAGACTTAGAATAAGAAGGGATTTGAGTTTACAAAGAGCAAAGTGCTCTGATACCACTACATCACGACCCCACTCCGGACCAACCCGGACCTGAGGCGACTAATACTAGGAGTAGTATTTTAGGGTTACGGAGAAAATAGAGATGCATAACAAAATAAACTAGCATGCTTGAACATAATATGAGATAATGTCATAGCGGTTTTAAAGGTTTAGCCATCGGACCCCAAAACTTGGCCTCGATCCGATGGACCTCAATAGTTCATAACATAAAGCATAAATAAAGGAGTTGAGTAGCGGTAGCGGAAAGTGTGTGAATACATATATGACGATATGCATTGAAGTATAAACCACAAATTCAAGATAAATCGATCGAGGACACCGGACTCTCAACACATTCCCCATCATCACCATCGAGCTCAACTGCACATTTAAAACAAACATATGGGGCTAAGTACAAGAAATTTGCACTCGGTGGACTTATGCGAAAACATTTGATAACATTTGAATTACCGCCAATATCGAGTAAGTCACAATGGTTTTAGTTAGAAATGCCTTGTCTTACCAAATCATTTTCGGTTCAGTAAACATAGCTCGGCCGAGCATTTTCTTGGTGTGTATGGTCCTTATCTCATAGTAACAATTCATAACAAGATTTAAAATTAAGCGTCGAGAGGAGGCCTCCCGTCTACGACGCCGTGACCGGCCGTAATCCGTCTGTGCACGGTCGCTCTCTACAAGCATATGTTAACACAACAGAGTTCCAACCTACACGCCAATCCTAGCTGGGCATTTATCATCCGACACGGGACCCGACATTTAAAGGTTGGGCGCGACCCAAATGACATAACTGTCGTAATAAAGTTCCAACCATCTCCACAATTTCTACCCGGCAAACAGATAGATCCATACACAAAGCGAAATATTTTGGCGGTGTAATGCAAGAAACATTTGTTAACATTGTAGAATAAGTAGTGTAAATAAACTCATTTGGAATAACGGTAAAGTCACATTTTAATGGGGTAAGAAAAGGCCCACATTTTGAAGATAAGAAGCCCACCTGGACTATGGTTCGTTGTAAAAAGTCATAGGTTCGATCGTTCGTCAAAATCCGATCACCGCGTTTGCGTTCACGCTTACTTCTGGCGAGGCTTTAGTACGTCGCTCAAGTCTCTCGAGACTTTCAAAAGCTAAGATAAACTTGATATTTCATAGCGATGTGGATGAATTCCTTAGTGAATTGATACGTTTCTAACACGATATGATTGAATTGTTCTCGCTCATAGAGATACTTTCAACGTATAAGCACGTTTTTCGATATATGGTTTCATTCGTGAAATCTTTTCTTACTAATGAGGTATCATACTCAATTAGTATATCTTCGCATCAGATTCATCGATCGTAAACGCGTCGTCGACTTAAAAAGTCGGCGAAGTCGACACCGTCGACAAAGTCGACAATTTTGACTTTCAAATAGTAATTTCTTACTATTTCGTTTTATAAATCGAATTTGATCGATTTGGAAACGTAAAGTCCTATTCTCGATTTATCACGTAAATCGAGGACTTATAAACAATTTCGTATTTAATAAACCTTTTTATAATTAAAGCGCGTATTTTCGGTTTTAAAACGTTATAAAATAAGCGTTTGTCTCAAACATAGCAATCTATGTTCATAAAATTTTGTAAAATTTAATTATGTCCAGAATATTAATTAAACATATATTTTATTAATAAAGCGATTTAAAAGGATTTAAAATCCTTATTAATTATCGAAAAACTTCGATATTTAATTTAAAAATGTCAAATGACTTTTGAAAATTTTTCTAAATTAATATAGCGCATTATTATACACTATGGTCAAGAATATGAATTTATAAAATCCATATGATATTGTTTGCTATTTATTTATATATATACATATATATAGCTACGGTATTTTCAATGATTAGGGAATAATTATCCAAAAATTCCCAAAATTGAAATATACAAAGTATAATATCCCAACATCAATATACATCACAATTATAACCTATAGTTCACCATAACCATTCATTTAATAATATATAGCAATATTCACGGTAATTATAAGATAATTACCAAATAATTAGCAAACAATTTCTAAAAATTCCAAATAAATTCTAACATCATTAAACATTATACTATAACATTGTAACATCATAACATCAACCAAAAACATTTGAATCATCACCATATGGAGCTCAATAGCTCTCGGCTTTTTTTGATTTAAAGTGGTATTTGATTTTCAAAAATTCCAACAATTATATACTATGTTTATACACTATAGTATAGTAATATAACATCATAATATTTATCACAACTAATTAAATCATCACCTTCAAGAGCTCAAAGCTCACGGCTTATTTGATTTAAATTAGTATTTGATTTCCAAAAATTCTAATAATTTCACACAATACATAAACAATATACTAAAGTATTAATACACCATTGCATGTTCAAAAATAAAATCATACACCAACCTATACACTTATAATGCTCTCGGCCCTTTTATGAAAAAAATAGCAATTGGTTTTCAAAAAAATTCTAATCAATTCATAGAACATATAATCAATGTTCTAAAGCAATAATATGCTATTGTATGCTTGAAATAAAAATTATACACCAATGTATGTTCATACATGCTCACGGTATTAAAGGTTTAAATAGCTAGGGTTTTCAAAAATTTCTAAATAAATTCCTATGTGTTCTAACCACATTATATAACAATAATCCAAGCTAAAAACACCTAAGAACATTCGGTCATCACCATCCTATTTTTATAGCTTTCGAAATTTATTTCAAGTACATACTATGGTTCGAATATATATATATACATGTTAAATCCTTACAAGCATTTCATATACAACATCTCATGTTAATTTAAACATATATCCTCCTATTTTGAAAATGAAATCATCAAGAACAATATGAACACATATCTCATGCTTCAAGAACATTTAACACATGTATACACATACTAAAGATTTTCGAACACACATACATATATATATAAAAAGTTTCGAATTTTCTTGAGCACAAGAAGAAGAAAATCGGTGCTATGGTCTTAGTATTACCTTGTGAATGGTCTAGTATCCAAGAACAAGGTATGTATCAAGGTTGTGAAGTGGAGAAATCGGAGAAGAAGAAAGAAGAAAAATTTGAAAATAGAGAGGGATGGCTCTCGGTTTTGGGCTGAAGAAAAGAGAGAATAGAGAGTGTTTTGAGTGTTGAGTGAGAATGGAGTATGAAATGGGAGAAAAATGTGAAGGGTTCCCTATATCTCTCTCCCTCTCTCTCGGCGCCCCTCTCTCTCTTTCTCACAATAATGCAGCCCTTGGGAAGGGAAAGATGATGATTAAGAGTGTTAAAGAGGCTCTCCATGCATTGGGCAATTTAGAAAGTGAAATCATTGTGTAATGGGGAAGGGTGAAGCATAGCCGGCACATGGGGGGGGTCTAGGGGCTGTTTTAATTTTATTTTTACACCTAATATATTGTATTAATCATATAATAGGTCATAGATATATAATGCAAGCCATAAAAATAATTAAATCATCACATAGCTTAATTTCGAAATTACCGATAATAAAATTGGAAATTAGGATTAAAAATATAAATTACACCTATTATTGATACTCATGTAATTTTTGATCATATATATCATAATATATGATTTAGATATTAAATAATATCATAGGATATAAATTATAGCACATTTCAAGCATATAAAACCCTAATTTCGAATTTAAGGCTTCGAAATTTATATAAACTGAAACCATCGAATTCTATGGTTAACAAATCTGATTTAATGCTTAATAATATCCATATATATCATATTATATAGTTTAGATATCATAGGATAATTTAATGGTATCATTTCATGTGATCAAACCCTAATTTATAAGATTAGGGTTTTCGAAATCCACTTTCGAAAATAATCGAATTTTGAATGCTAAAATTCGATTTTAATAATTATTAATAATGTAATTATATAAAATAATAATAGAAATTAATTATTATAATTTCACGAGCATTGAACTCATTTTTCAAAACGTCTCAGACGTTGGCGTTCAACGTCTCAAAGCGTTCAAAATCGACTCATCTCAAAATGGTCGATAAGTTCATACTTACTAAATAAATATATTCCATTTAATAAAGGAATTAAGATGAAATTAATTCCAAGCTTCCTTTGCGTAAAATTTCATGAAATCTTTGACGTTCGATATCGTTTGACGTTAAAATATATTGACGAATCATTTCGTAATATTTCAACCCTTTAATTCACAATCCTTAGTGAATTATGAAAAGGAATTCGTTATAATGATATCGTATCGAAATCACAATATTCGATGTCGTGAAAATTAATATCTGGAAAACCCTAATTACGGGTTTAGAATACCGTAATCGTATGTTCGTTTCTTTAGAATATTACGGAGGCTATGAGAATGAAGCCTGGCGACCACGGCGAGGAACCCGCGGCAGCCGAGCGAGCGGAAGAAGCGACTTATGCTCCACGGCGAGGGATCGCGAGGAGCAGATAAGGCACCTCCATGCCCTAGATGCCATAGAACGCCAAGGGTGTGCACGAAAGCGTGGTGGTTGTTACGTGCGGGCAAAAGGCATTCGCCAACAATTGCCCGGTGTCACGTTGGATATAAGGCGAACCAACTGGCAATGTCCACCACTAAGGGCTATCGGACTCCCACCCCCTCCGCAGTTCCATTGTCAACCTCGGCAACTCGGTGGCAACAACCCAAGCAAGTGGTGCGGCAACCACAATGGCGGCGGCCAACAAAGAACCCCTCAACAACAGGCGGCAGCCACGCGACAACGCCGGCGGCGGCGAAGAATAGCCGGCGGCCGCGAATCAAGCAAGGACCACCGTCATCGGCCTCGGCCGGCTCAGTTAGAGCTTACGCTACACGGAGGCGAGCGAGCAAAACCGGAAACTGGCGGTATGGGAGTTCTTCTCAACATACCCGTTATAGTATTGTTCGACACGGTGCTTGCGCGTTCTTTTATAGCAAAATCATGCGTGAAATCTTTGGGCCTTAGGTCTGAAAAGTCAAGCCAGGATATGAGAATCTCATCGCCTATAGGAGGGATTATGACTGTTACACACTTTTGCCCGAACCTAGAATTGACACTAGGGTCACCTAAGGTTCTGGCTAACAATCTGAACATAATACCCATGGACGATGTAGACTTAATCCTAGGAATGGACTGGTTAGCTAAGAATCATTCCACGATTCTATGTAAGGAAAGGAAAATTTCGTTTCACTTTCCTGGACAAGAAACCACGCATTTCCATGGAATCAGCATGGGAAGAAGAGTTCCGATCGTATCGGCTCTACAAGCGAGGAAGATGATGAACCGAAAGGATGCCATGCATTCCTTGTCTACTTGAGCAGGGAGGATGAACCCGGCGAGAATTGAGGACATTAAAGTTGTTCGGAATTTTGGACGTGTTTCCGAGAATCTACGAGATTACCCCCGATAGACAATTAGAATTTACCATCGACTTGGAACCGGGATCGGCTCAAAGTCGAAGGCCCCTGTGAATGGCCCCAAAAGAGTTGGAGGCGAAAATCCAGTTAAGAATTGTTGGATCTAGGTTTCATTAGGCAGTGTTTCACCTGGGGGCCTTGTTTTATTTGTTAAGAAAAGGATGGTTCTTTGAGGATGTGCATCGACTATCGAGAATTAAACAAGATGACACTAAAGAACAAATATCCCTTACCCAGAATTGATGACCTGTTTGATCAATTGCGAGGAGCAGGAGTATTCTCGAAAATTGATCTCAAGTCAGGCTACCATTAGCTGAAAATACGATGCGAGGGCGTGCCTAAGACGCATTCGAACCGATATGGCCACTATGAGTTCATAGTTATGCCATTCGGATTAACCAATGCACCAGCCGTATTCATGGATCTTATGAGCAGGTATTTCACCCATTTTGGATAAATTTGTTTTGGTCTTCATAGATGATATCCTTATTTATTCAAAGAATGAAGAGGATCATAGAGAACATCTAAGAGCGGTTTTGCAAACCTTGAGAGAGGAAAGACTCTTTGCTAAGTTTAGCAAATGGGAGTTTTAGTGAAGGAAGTTATGTTCCTTGGACACATCGTGTATGCTGAGAAGGTATAAAGTAGATCCGGCCAAAGTAGAGGCCGTGCGAGAATGGAAATCACCAAAGACTCGTACGAGATTAGAAGTTTCCTAGGATTAGCTGGTTACTATAGGAGATTCATGAAGGATTCTCCAAAATTGCAAGGCCAATAACCCGCCTACTCCGGAAAGGAATCAAGTTCAATTGGACTGAGGAATGTGAGATGAGTTTTCAAGAACTCAAGAAAAGATTAACCCGTGCACCAGTGCTAGCAGTTCCAGAAGCGGACAAGGAATACGTAGTTTATACCGATGCTTCTAAGACCGGATGGCGTGTCTTGATGCGAGGAAGGAAAGTGATAGCATATGCATCCCGACAACTCAGACCCCATGAATTGAACTACCCAACCCACGATTTGGAATTAGCAGCTGTAGTTCATGCACTAAAAATTTGGAGACACCATCTCTATGGTGTGAGATGTGAGATCTTCACGGATCATAAAAGTTTGAAGTACTTCTTCGAACAAAGAGATTTAAATATGAGACAAAGAAGATGGCTCGAGCTTGTAAAAGATTACGACTGTGGTATTAACTATCACCCGGGAAAGGCGAATGTAGTGGCTGGCGCCTTAAGTGGTAAGAGCCATACCAAGCTAGGATGTCTCTTTGTACAAGAGGAAAAACTCGTTGAAGAGTTTGGAAGAATGATGATTGAACTGGTTGAGCCACCTGAGACAATTGTGAGCTATATCATACGCCACGCTAACATCGATCTAAGAAAATGATTGTCGAAAGACAAAGATGGAGGAAAAGTTAGAAAAGATCGAGACAAAGGGTAAGGTCTCGAAGGATTTAAGAATTTCAAGAGCGTCGACAACGCCTATTATTTGAAGGAAGGATATGCGTTCGGACGACGCAGAACTACAAAATGAAATCATGAGTGAGGCTCACGATACACCTACACCGCCCACCCGTAGTACTAAAATGTACCAAGACACGAAGGAAAAGTTTTGGTGGGAAGGCGTGAAGCGAGACATAGCTACTTTCGTGAAACATTGTCTTGTTTGCCAAACAGTGGCGTTACATCAACGACCTTCTGATGAAATTACAACCGTTGGAAATACACGAGTGGAAATGGGACGAGGTAGCGATGGATTTCGTTCTGAACTTACCCAAATCGAAGAGAGAAAATACACCATATGGGTAATTGTGGATAGACTTACCAAAAGTGCTCACTTTCACGATTCAAAGCACTTATGGATCGATAAATTGGCTCGGTATGCGTTAAGGAAATTATCGACTACATGGAGTGCAAAATCTATTACCTCGATAGAGACTCCAGTTCACATCCAGATTACGGATTAGCTTGCGAGAAATTGGGTACTAAACTTCGATTTCATGCGGCTTTTCATCCCCAAACCGATGGGCGGTCGGAAAGAGCGATCAAACGCTAGAAGACATGCTTAGAAACGGTAGTATTGGATCGAGGTGCAAAATGGGAAGACATTTTACCTCGATTGAGTTTACTACAACAATAGCTACCAAGCGACGATCGGCATGGCCCCACACGAAGCCTTGTATGGCGAAGTGTAGATCACGCTTTATTGGGATGAAGTCGGTGAGAGAAAGTCATAGGGCACGATGCGGAGCGAAATGATCGAGATCGTCCGACAGATTAGGTGAGGATAAAAAGCTCGGGACCGACAAAATCTTACTGACGATCTGCGTGAGATCCGAGCTACGGTTTGAGGATGGAGACAAAGTATTTCTTAAGGTTCTCCATCAAAGGATTGTCGGGTTTGGCACGAAGGAAAGCTTAAACCCGCTTTATAGGACCATATGAGATCTAGAGAGGATAGGTCCGATGGCTTATAAGTTGGCTCTTCCGCGAAACCTGGGAATGTGCATAATGTTTTCACGTGTCGCGATTGCGAAAATCGTTCACGATCCAAAGCACGTGATTCATCAAGGCGGCGTAATCCTCAAGCCCGACATGAGCTACGAAGAGGAACCCGGTGGCAATCCTCGACTATAAAGTCCAACAACTACGGAGCAAGTCGATTGGTTAGTCAAAGTCTTGTGGCGACACCACGACGAGAAGAAGCCACGTGGGAGCTTGAAGAAGCAATGAAGGAACGATACCCGATTTATTTTATAGAGGTATGCAAATTCGGGATGGAATTTCTTTTAAGGGGTGGAATGTAATATTCGAAAAGCGAGCGTCTGATTACGGTACTTTAAACCCGTGAATTAAGGTTTTACCGTATATTTTTTTTATGACATCGAATATTGTGATTTCGATTCAGTATTATCATAACGAATTCCTTTCAATATTCACTGAGGATTGTGAATTAAGGAATTGTATTATTACGAAATGATTCGTCAATATATTTTAACGTCGAACGCGTATCGAACGTCAGTATTTTATGAAATTTTCTGAGCAGTAAAGCTTGGAATTAATTTCCATCTTAATTCCTATATTAAATGGAATATATTTATAAATTAAGTACGAGCTTACTGCGACCATTTTGAGATGAGTCGATTTTGAACGTTTTGAACGTCAACGTCTAGAGACGTTTTGAAAAATGAGTTAATGCTCAGGAAATCATTATAATTAATTTCCTATTATTATTTTATATAATTACAGTATTATTAATTATTAAAATCGAATTTTTATCTATATAAATTCGATATTTTGGAAATGGGTTTTTCGAAAACCCTAATTGCTTAAACTATGGTTTTTCACATGAAATGATACCATTAAATTATCCTATGGTATCTAACATATATGTTATGACATATAGGAATATTATCAAGCATTAAAATCATTTTTGAACCATTAAAACTCGATGATATATATATATGGGTTTCGAAACCCTAATTTTAAAATTAGGGTTTCGTATGCATGAATTGATGCAATAATTTTATCCTATGCTATTATTTATTATCTAAATCATATATTATAATGTATATGAGTATATTTAGATCGAAAATTACATGAGTATCAATAATAGGTGTGATTTATAATTTTTATTCCTATTTTCCCCATTTTACTCGATAATTCGAATTAATGGTTATATAATGGTTTAATTATTTTTAATGGCTTGTATTATATATCTATGATCTTGTATTAATTATATCATGTATTAAGGTGTGTAACAAAATTAAATCAGCCCCAACCCCCCATAGCCGACCCACTCCCTGGCAGACAAGCATGAGAGCACCTTTTATTTTGACCAATACATGAGGAGACTTTTCCCTCTAGCCTAATGATCACCTCTCACTCCATCATTTGCTGCAGATTTTATCCCATTTTCGGGCAAAAATCGAGAGAGAGAGAATAATAGGGGACTCTTCCACTTCAACACCCCACCTCATTATACACTCTCGTTTCGTTTTGGAACTCATTTCTCACTCTCTCATCTCCATTTCTGGAGAAAAAAATCGAGAGCTTATCTCCATTCTTCCTAAAAATTTTCTTCACTCCTTCTTCATTCATCACTCGAGTTTGATACCTACATTGTTCTTGTGAAACATATTCTATTCAAAAGGTAAACTAAAGACTACATTTCGATTTTCCTCTCCCGTTGGTTCGAAAATGTCGAACTATACATATGTGTATATATATGTTCGAATATTTATGTATGTGTATATATGTGTTCTAAATGCTCATATTTGAGTATTGTGGTATATATGTGGCTTGATGATTTTATTTCAAGATATGTTGGAATATATGCTAAAATAAACATATGATGTTGTATATTAAATTTTAGGAATGGATCTAACATATATATAGTGTTTTCGAAACTTTGAGCATATTTAAATAATTTTGAAAGCTTTATAAAATAATATGATGATAACCGATTCTTCTTGGTTAGTTTGGGAATGGATTATTGTTCTATATCATGTTTAGAGTTCATATGTATTATTTGAAAAATTTTGGAAAACCACAGGCTATTTCTTCAAAATCTTTGTGAGATATATATGAACATACCTTGGTGTATAAAATTTTATTTCAAGCATCCAATGACATATTAATGCTTTAGGACCTTGATTATATGCTCTATGATTTTTTTTTAGAATTTTTGAAAAACATATGCTCAATATTTGATTATTACCGTGAGCTTATGAATATGTATGTTGGTGTATGATTTTTATTTTGAACATCCAATGGTGTATTAATGCTTTAATGTATTAAAAATGTGATGTATGATTTTATTGGAATTTTTGGAGATCAAATGCTATATTAAATCAAATAATACCGTGAGCTACCATACTCTTGAAGGTGATGATTTAATTAGTTTTGATAAATGTTATGATGTATTATTGTTATACTATAATATATAAGCATAGTGAATAATTGTTATAATTTTTGGAAATCAAATACCTATTTAAATCAAAAAAACCGAGAGCACCTATGTGCATAAGGTGATGATTTAATTGGTTTTTGATGATTAAATAATGTTATATTATTGTACTATAGTATATAATCATAGTATATAATTGTTGGAATTTTTGAAAACAAATTGCCTATGGAAATCGAAAAAGCCGAGAGCTTACAAGCTCATATGGTGACGATTTCAATTGGTTTGGTTAATATTATGATATTACAATGTTATAATATAATGTTTAATAATGTTATGATTTAATTAAATTTTGGGAATTATTTGATAATTGTTTGGTATTTATTAAAATTACAAGTGAATAATGTGAGTTTATTCATGAATGAATGGTTATGATGGACTATAGGTTATATTTGTGATATATATTGATATTGGGATATTATAGTAAGTGTATATCAATTTAGGAATTTTAGGATAATTGTTCCATATTTAATGGAATTATCAGTAGCATATATATATATATATATATATATATATATTAATAAATGACAAACAATATCATATGAATATTCTTGATTCATATTCTGGACCATAGTGTATAATAATACACTATATTAATTTAGAAAAATTTTGAAAATCATTTGGTAAATTTTATATAATTCTGAGAATATTTCGATTATTTATAAGGATTTTAAATCCTTATTAATTCAGTTTATAAATAAAATATTTGTCTAATAATTATTTTAGACATACTTGAATTTTGTAAAATTTCATAAACATAAATTACTATGTTCGAGACAAGCGTTTATTTAATAACGTTTTAAATCGAAAATGGCGTTTTAATTACAAAAAGGATTAATAAATGCGAAATTATTTATAAGTCCTTTGATTTACGTGATAAATCGAGAAATAGGACTTTACGAGTTTTAATCGATCGAAATTCGATTTATAAAATAAAATGGTAAGAAATTACTATTTGAAAGTCAAAATTGTTGACTTTGTTGACCAGTGTTGACTTCGTTGACTTTTAAAGTCAAGCGTGCGATTATCGTTCGATAAATCGCCTCTGGCGTAAGATGTACTAATTGAGTATAATACCTCATTAGTAAGAAAAGATTTCCGTAAGGAATCCTTATATCGAGAAAGCGTGCTTATCGTTGAGCGTTAAGCGAAAAGGTTAAATCGAAATAGTTAAGCGTATCTCGAGGCGAGAAAAATTGATTGAATAACGTATTTGAAAGCGTATTGAATTCATTGAGGAATTCGGTTTACATCGATATAAGATATCGAAGTTTATCTTAGACTTTGAAAGTCTCGAGAGACTTGAGCGACGTACTAAAACCTCGCTTTTCGTAAAGGTGTGGGCGCAACGCGCGACCGGATCTTGACGTGCAAACAAACCTAGGACTCGGTTCTGACGAACCATAGTCGGTGGGCTTACTTTTCAAACAAGATGTGACTTTCTTGTTATTCCAAATGAGTTTATTTACAATGCTTATTCTACTGTTGTTGACAAATGTTTTTGCATTACACGCCAAAAATATTACATTTTGTGTATGGATCCTATCTCGTTATGCCGGGTAGAGTGTGGCGATAGTTGGAACTATATTATGACGAGTTATGTCATTTGTTGGGTCGCGCCCAACCTTTTATTAATGTCGGATCTGTGGGATGATAAATACACAGCTAGGATTGGCGTGAAGGTTGGAACTATATGCTATGTTAACATATGCTTGTGAGTATTTGTGTCTTTGTCACGGGATTACGGCGGTCACGGCGTCGTAGAAGGAGGCCTCACTCGACGTTTGATCTTTGATATTGTTATGAATTGTGACTATGGGATACGGATCATACACACCAAGAACAATGCTTGGCCAAGCTACTTTTACGAACTGAAAATGTTTTAGTAAGCACAAGGCATTTCATCAAAAACCCTTGTGACTTACCTTGATATTGGTAGCGTAATTCAAATATTATCAAATGTTTTCGGCATGAGACCACTGAGTGCAATTTCTTGTACTTAGCCCTGCATGTTTGTTTTTAATTGTGCAGGTTGAGCTCTGATGGTGATGATGGAGGATGTGTTGAGGAGTCCAGTGTCCTTGACTGTTTATTTAGATTTTGGTTTTCACCTTGAATACATATCATCACATATGTATTCACACACTTTCCGCTGCTAAACTCTGAACTCTTTTACATTATGTCATGAACTATTGAGGTCCATCAGATCATGGTAAGTCTTTGGATCTGATGGGCTAAGCCTTTTGAATTATTGGGTTATCACCTTATTTTATAATCGATATGTATCTCTAACTTAGTCTGTTTATCCTATAATACTATTCCTAGTATTAGTCACCTTCTAGTCCGGGCTACATCCGGAGTGGGGGCGTGACACACAAAGAACTCCATTAATTCCTAAGTATATATACTTACGTGATGGTATGAGATATCTCAAATCATAAGTCAAGATTCCCGTTCATTCGTCGTGTTAATACGACAAGTCGTCAAACATAACCTACTAGGACGTAACTATAATTGTTAAGTCTAGTTAGTGGCTTGAGAATATCCTATTACACCAATCATAACTTGAGTTGAGTACCAACACTCTATAAAGTAATAATGTTTAGAAGAACACTAAGGCTAGAGTCGAAGATAGACTCGGAGTATATGACTCATAAGTTGAGGTTCATCTATGAATGATGAAGTAATATAGTTTGGGAATTGGGAATGTAAGATAATAGAAATTATCTTAAGACCATCACATGAAATCATAAAGAAACCCTAATTGGGAACTTTAAGTCGTAACTTATAAACGACCCTCGATCACTAGAAGGATTCTAAGAAAAGTTATTTTCTTATGAAGGTCCTGATAAATGCGTGAGTTCTGGGAAGGACAACCACACCCGCTCACTTAGAACTTATAGCTCGGACTAGCGGTGGGCTCTCTGAAACAAAATAATATGCATACCTCAAGCATGATTTACAAAAGCTTTATGAAATATTATGTCACGAACTGTTATTATTGCCAAATGTTTATGTTTTATTGTGATCCTATCGAGGTTGGTATATCCAACGTGGTATGAGAATGTGTTGGTCCACCAACGTTAAAAAGGGTAACGATCGATCCGACTTAGTTAAGGACTAACTCGGATTGTGTACGATGTGTTGTGTGTTAAGGTTAGCTACATCGACCGGTCACGACGACTATGTGTGGTGGACACCTCCATAGTGCACGAATGAATGAATGATCAGATATGGAACAACGTGGATGAAATAGTCCGGCCGGACACACTTTTGGAAAATGATAAAATATTTGATAGGCATGAGTCCTTTCAACTAAAATCTTCATGTGCTATTGTGGGCAATTCAATAACTTTACAAAGAAAATATTTTCGGCAATGAGTCCACTGAGTAGTTTTGTACTTAGCCCTGCATCTCGTTTTTGATGTGCATGTTGAGCAGGGATTGACGATGAGTGCGAGGTGGTGTAGAGTGGCAGGTGTTTTGTTGGTATAATAGAAAGGATTTCTAGAACCTTGGGCATGTATCGTTATATGCATGTCCACACGTTTTTACTGCCAAACTCTGATATTGTTTTGTGTCTTTAGTTATAACTATTATTCATTTCCGTATTGATCTTTAGGTTGTACCTCATTCCTTGAATTACGCCCTGACTGGTTTATATTTGGATATTGAATTTTTGCCAAGTTCTTCTTTGACTTGGGTTCGTATTGAAACAGCTTATTCCTTCAGTTCATGCATTTATGAGTAGCTTATTGGTTAATTGTATTGGTTTAGTTATGTGTGAATCCGCTGCATTATCATACCAGTGGCGATCCGTTTAATCCATACTTCCTTAAGAAGTCGGGTCATCACAATAAGGACCTCGTATAATTGGCGAGCGACTTAGAAGAACAATTTGATCGTAACAAAATTTTACGCCGTTGCCGGGGACGGGGCACGATCGGAGATGGGGCACGACCGAAGATAGTCATGACTCAGGATGGTTGGGCGCGCGAAGGTCGAAGGCGCGCGTCGCGACTTTGTGACTATTTTCTCCAACAAACATAACAATCAGGCCCAACGTGCTTCCGTACATCAAATAAAAATTATCAACCGAGTTCTCGACTTTATACCCGTTTGACCAAAGTGCTATCGAGACTCCTTCGGGTTGCTAGATTTTTACGGGCTTTGAGCTCCTCCAGAGCTTCTACCAACCATGCGATCGCAATCGATGGACCTCTACCATTGGACCTCCTACATCAACACTCAGCACAACCCTCGTCTATTTCTATTCGGGGCGTAGGGTACTTAGTCGATTTTCTTTGGAAGGTAACTTAAACTGATACTTGGAAATGTCGGGTGAAAGCCTTCAACTTTTATTGAGGAATTATAAAATACTTAATACTTAAGTGTATCTCCTTTTTGGGAGGAGACATACTTTTTTAGCTACCTAGATAGCTTTGTGCTTGCCACACATACAAAATATAAATTTAAAAATTAAAAGGAAAAATTTGAACAAAAACTGAAAAACTATAATAGAGAGAGAATTATTTTTCTTGGTTTTTGAAGAAAGCTTGGATCATTTTTGATGATCTGAGCTTCCTTCTGCTCTCCTTAATATAGAGGTTTGATACCCTCCATTATTGCTTGAATAATTTTCTTGGATGCTTTTCCCATGACAATTTTCTCGCATGTGGACGTTGGGTACCTTGTCTCTGCCGGCCTTTCTTTGTAGTGGAAGTGTAGATTACTCGCTTTGATGATGGCTCACTTGTACACTCCACTTTCTTGGGCCAACACTTTGTCTTTTGCGAAGGAGTAGAGTCTGCACTAATTTCTCACTATCTTTTCTTTAGTGGGAATCTTCCTGTTGATTTACCCATACATGTCGTTTTCTTTTTTGTGGGTAATCTTCAGCTTTCGAGTTACATGACTCTCTTTTTCTGGTCAGCCACCTTACTTTTTTGGAGGTGCCTTAGACATTATTTTCTGAGGAACCTGATGCTTCTCATACTCGTCTGCTCTGAACTTCTACTTGTCTTATTTCAGTAAGAAACCTTTACCGAACTCTGGCTCCTTCTAGTTTGGACATTCTGAACAGACTCTTGATGTCCAGTACCCATAGTGAGCCATATTGCAAAAATTTGCGATGAGTCTCCTTGCTCACCACGACCTTATTTTTACGGAGTAGTGTCATCTTCTTCTCGAAGAAGCTCTCTGCGAAGCTCGTTGTTTTTCCTATCATAGTGCTTAACATGAAAGTTCCATTCGTTGAATTCTGGAAGAACTTAAATGGAAACTTGACTTTGTCTATCTCTGTGAGACAGACCCATAGACCCCATGCTCACCTCGTTGTGATCCGGTCCTCGGAGAACATGACGACCAATGAGATTTCAGATGACGGGGCCTTGATGTTGTTAAGGGCCCTTATATCGGGTCGTCGAAGTCCGATGTAGTGGAAGGCTTCGTGACTTCCTTCTCCGACTGGTTCTAGAGCTGTAATGATGAAATACAGTTCCAAAACGTCTTCTCTGTTGAGTCCTGGGTTATTTCACCCAAGAGTCATGCATCACTTCTTGGATCCATTTTGGTAGACCCTTTATCTCGGTGAAAGCTGATGCAATCGTATAAACCGAGGCTAGTGACCCGAAGTCATACCATTGCTTAACGTCCTGTGGATTGGCTCTAGTGGACATCCAAACTCGGGGATATTTTCTCGAGATATCAACCCTGCTGTGATTAGGATTGATACATTTTCTTGTCTACTACTTCTCCCAACTGGACTGTGGATTGGCTCACACTTAGCATTGGTGTTTTGACAAACGGGATACAGTCTAGAAGATCAAAGCACGAGTCTTGATCATTCTCTATTCGAGAAATTTGTAGGTAAACACGAGTAAATACTAACGTGTTGCAATTAATTATATAGGTACATGTTAGGCATATAATCAATGTATGGTGAATTAAACATCCAACATAGATCCTCGGGAGGGGGTAAAATCATATTTTCCTACAATTGGTATGAGAGCCTGGGATCAGTATCTTGGCTCTGTTGGATTAATTCACGTTTGATTATTACTTGCGCAATAATTAATTGTTGATCTGTCATTCATCATGGCTCGAATGTTTGGTTTTTTTTTTGTTGGATTTGTTTTTCACCACGAGAAAATCCGTGGTTAGATTATGATTTATTTTTTGTAAATCAAATCTGTAAAAACGAAAAACGAAGAGGAAGAACACGAAGAACGAGACGAGACAATGGATTCCAGTCTCACAGCATGACGGGAGGCTCGTCGGATGGTCAGACGGCACAGCTCCAGGACGTGCGGGCGACGACACACTGGGCATGCTCGGCACTAGTAGCACACCGCTCGGTAGCTGCACAGACGTGTCGGTAGCACCCGATAGCAGTTGGGCGAACAGGTTGGACAACAGCTGGGGTGGAAGGCTTCGGCATTGACAGGTGTGGCTCAACGAGCGGTGCATGCGCACGAACACGCACGATGGAGAGCGCTTTCAGCGCACAGACCCACGTGTGGACGCTCGTTCGTACTCTGCGTTCGTGGATAACAGTGCTCGATGCTTCTCGGTAGCAGCTACGCATGTCGATTTCTCGACAGCGTCGGTAGGTCTTAGGCATCACGGCGCCCATTGTTGGGCTGTCACTCGATGCTCGATAGCATGCTGTCGTTCGTTGCTCAGCGAGGTTGGGCGAATGCTGGCGAGGTGAGGCATGACGAAGGGCTGGCAAGGCGAAGTGCGACGGTGGGCGACGGATGGCTGTTGGGCATGTGATGGGCTGTGCCATAGCGCACGGCCTAGCCCATCTTTGCCGACCCAGCCCGTTTGCGATTCTAATCCGTTTTCAGGCTCAGATCTAGTTTTTCGACCTGACCCGGCCCAAATCACTATTCCCGCCCAGTTTCTTTATTTTCAGCCCAAATCAACTTTTGAAGAGTCCGATCCGTGCCCCCGTGCACGCGAGGCCCGTTTTTAGATTTTTGAAGATCTGTACTTTGCAAATTTATGTAATAAATTAGGAAGGGAAGTACAAAATCCACGAGTGGGCCGCGATGAACGATTTTATTTTATTTTTCGTTCAAAGCATGTCGTGGATGTTTAAATTATACAGTAACATGCTATGTATGTTTAATTACGTAGATAAACATGATATATGTTTTCGTGATTGAATGCGTATAGTAAGCATGCAAGGTTTATCGCGTTTTGAAGCATGTTTTAGAATTCTGCGAGCATGTTTTACATGTTGAGTTCTAGAGGAAGCATGTTAGGACTACGTGATCTGCATGGACAAACCTTTTGAAACAAAAGACTAAGCAAGTAACTCGACGTATTAATTCTTAAATTAAAAACGTCAAGACCTCTATATTTTGATCTTTAAACAATGTGATACGTACTGTGAGTAACGTCCACATGCGTGGCTTGCTTGCCTTTGTTTATCAATAGTTAGATTATATGAGTTTCTAAGTAAAATATTTTAATCTATTGAGAAGTGGGGTTTCATGTGGCGATCCACACGTGTGGCTTGCATATCACGATTTTCATAAGTTCTCTAGAGATATATTTAAAATGAGATGACAAGCAATTTGAATTGGAAGCGGTATGGTCCGAATGAGTATGCTAATTCTAAGAATTCATTGTGGTCATTGCTTAGGCATCACCTCAAGTACAACTTCTCGTGAAGTCCCTTCTTGCAATAGTGATGTGGTCTAGTTAAGGTCCAATCATTAATTTCATTTGTCATAAGGATAAGTTGACATGGATTGAAATTAAACGACTAAAATGTTTATTTTAGTCTGGCTGAGGGGTTCTTGTGTAAACGTCCACACCCGTGGCTTGCATGTGGGATTCCTTGGGCGATTGGAGGTTTCAATTAATATTATTTTATCAAAATGATATAATATTATTGTTACGAATTATGTGCGATCATATGCTTATGTGTTTTCAAATTACTTTTCATATATGTCTCTTACACCGATTATCAATATGCTCGCACAAAATCCTCAATCCGGTCCAAATTTTATCGAGTGGAAATGAAACATGAAGTATGTTCTTATCGCAGAAGAACACATGTTTGTTCTCACTACTCCCAAACCTGATGCCCTTACTGATGCATCGATGAATGAGCAGCGAGAGTCAAGCAGACTTTAGCATAAGTTAAATAATATGGCCAAGTGCTATATGATGACTACTATATCCAAAGGCTTGCAGCTGCAGTATCAATCGATGGTAGACGCGACTGAAATATGGTCAAGTCTTGAGTGTAAGTTTGGAAAGTTAGATCGAACAGTCCGTTACCACACAATGAGAGAAATCTTGGCGTGTAGGATGGAAGAAGGAAGTTCGGTCCATGAACATGTCTCCCACATGACTCATCTCATGGATAGTCTTGATCAGTTAGGAGGAGGTATCGACGGTGAAGCCAAGGTCGATATCATCCTCAACACACTGCCCAAGTCTTTTGAGAACTTTCGTGTGAACGAGATCATCAGCAAGACTGAGTACAACTTAGTCATTTGCTTAATGATCTCGTGGCCGCGGAAGGCATCATGGAAAAAGGAGCACGTGCCCTTGCTAGCACATCTAAGGCCCCAATTTTCCATTGAAAAGTGGAAAAAGAAAAAACGGTGCCAAAGGTGGTAGAGGCAAAAGAGACAATTGGATCAAGAACATGGTTGCCACCGGAGGCTTGAAAAAGTCGAAGGAGAGGGGCATGTGCTTCAAATGCGTCAAGACTGGGCATTGGAAGGCCAAGTGCGCTATGCTCAAGGCTCAAGGTATGTCATTGGCTTTAGGAAGGGAAACATGTTTAGCAACGTGTTCTACTCATTCATGGGTAGTAGATACGGGTACGACTGATCATGTTTGTTACACCTTGAAAGGTTCCCTACGGACAAGGGAGCTGTGTGATGGCAAGATAACGATCTCCATGAGCAACACGGCAAAAGTCGAGGCTGTTGCAGCAGAAGTTACTTTATGCTTTGATAGGACACTTTTAGTTTTAAAGGATGTTTTATATGTGCCGGAGTTTTGATGAAACCTTATTTCGGTTTCCAAACTAGTTACGCATGGATATTTAGTTGTTTTTGATAGTAGTGTTTCTAATTATGTTGCATCTACATCAAACCATAAGAAGATAAAGTTTTCTTAACTAGAAGACACCACATATCTTTGGCATCTTAGATTAGGTCACATCAATCTAAATACGATTCAATGACTGGCTAAGAATGGAGTGTTGGAGTGCAGTTACTCCGTTCGATCTCTTAATCTGTATAGAAGGAAAGATATCGACCAGACCCTTCAAATCAAAAGTCTATACAACCAATGAAGTGTTGGATTTAGTCTATTCTGATCTGTGTGGACCGATGTCTACACAAGCTCGTGGAGGGTACGAGTATTTTGTCACTTTCATTGACGATTACTCAAGGTATGGATACATATACCTACTTCACCGCAACTCTGAATGCTTTGAGAAATTCAAAGAATTTAAGGCGGAAGTGGAGATGAAGCTAGGTAAGAGTATCAAGTCACTGCGCTCTAATCGCTATGGCGAATACCTCAGTTACGAGTTCATGGACTATCTGGTGTAGTGTGGGATTTAATCCCAGCTCACTACACCGGGCACACCACAACAAAATGGTGTGTCAGAGCGAAGAAATAGGACTTTCTTAGAGATGGTTAGATCAATGATGAGTTATGCAACTTTTCCTATTTTGTTCTGGGGGTATGCCTTAGAAACAGCGACATATTTTCTCAATCTAGCATCGTCCAAGTCAGTCGACAAGATCCTTTTCGAGTTCTGGTTTGGGCGGAAGCCTAGTTGAAGCCATATAAGGATATGGGACAGTCCAGCACATGTGCTGAACAAGAAGGCTGACAAGTTGGAAACTAGATCTGAGGCAAGGCTGTTTATTGGATATCCTAGGAAAACGAAAGGTGGTTATTTATATAGTCCTAAGGATCAGAAGGTCGTTATTAGCACCAACGCCCGATTCTTGGATGAGGACTACATGAAAAATCACAAATCCAAAGTTGAAATCATTCTTTAAGAATTAGAAGATGATCGTATTCCACCACCGATTCGGCGAAGGTGCGAGATGTAGGTATCAGTGGGAGGGATCGACACGAGATACTTGAAGAAATGGAAGTGGGTGGAGTTCCACTAGGGAAATCGACTGTACAAATGGCACCTACTCAGCACGATGTGTAAGATAGAGAACCACAGGTTACTGCACCCACCGTTGCCATTGTGCCAGTAGCGTCTCGTCGCAGTGAGATGGTTGTTCGTTAACCCGAGCGATTTATGTTCATAGAAAATCTTGGTTTAGTCGACAAGCGAGCAGTGATAATAGACCCACGGACATATAGCGAGGCAATATAAGATATAGATACAGGAGCATGACACACCGCTATGGACTTAGAAATTGAGTCCATAACAGCTATGGATGTATACGATAAAACACCTCTACCAGATGGCAATGAAGTTATAGGTAGTAAGTGGGTATACAAGAGGAAGAGACATTCTGATGCAAAGGTTTCGGCTTTCAAAGCCAGGCTTGTGGTGAAAATGTACACTTAGATTGATGGCATCAATTACGATGAGACCTTTTTGCCTGTAGCAATGTTCAAGTCCATAAGAATTCTTCTAGCCATAGCAGCTCACCTAAACCTAGAGGTTTGGCAAATGGATGTGAAAACCGCTTTCTTAAACGATTACTTTGAGAAAGATAGAGATATATATCTGCAGCAACCCGAAGGTTATGTGCTGAAGGGTGAGGAGCATCTAGTATGGAAGCTTAAGAAGTCCATTTATGGACTCAAGCAAGCTTCCCGATCATAGAACTTACGCTTTGCCTAGCGAGAGTTGCGTGTATCGTTTAGATGTCAATAGTGACATGGTATTTCTTGCAAGTTACGTAGATGACATCCTTCTACTTGGCAACAACGTGAAGCTGTTATCAGATGTAAAGAGTTGGTTATTCGATCAGTTTCAGATGAAAGACTTAGGAGATGCAGCGTACATTCTTGGGATCAAGGTTTACCGAAATCGCAAGAGAAAAATGTTGAGCTTATCTCGGGCGTCTTAAATTGATATTGTTATTACTCGTTTTAGTATGCAAACCGGAAAGAAGGGATTGCTACCCTTTAGACATGGCGTTCCTATATCTAAGGAGCAGTCACCGATGACTGCAAAGGAGATAAAAGAAGTGAGACATGTTCCCTATGCTTCCACCGTAGTATGCAATGCTGTGTACGAGGCCCAATATCTACTATGCAATAGGCATAGTAGCTAGAAATCAGTCTAACCCTGGACAAGCTCATTGGACTACAGTAAAGCATATACTCAAGTACCTGAAAATGACTCGAGATTATAGATTAGTTTACCAAGCGGATAGTCTAATGCCTTTGTGTGACGACGACTTCTCAAGGAAATGCGGATTAAGCGGATCACCGTGGTATGACAATCGTGGATATACACATAACTAAACCAATACAATTAACCAATCAACTACGAATAAATCGTAGGCGAAATGAATAAAATTTGTTTCGATACAAACTCAAGTCACGAAGGACTTGCCAAAAGGTTCAACGTTAAAATATAGCCCAATCGGTATGCATTCGAGCAGTACGACCTCAAGTTCATATGATATGAAAAGCGATTATAATCAAAAGACACTAAACAATATCAAAGTTGGCAGCAATAAACGTGTGGACATGCATATGACGATACATGCCCAAGGTTCTAGAAATCCTTCCTATTAAAGCAACAAAACAACCGCCACTCTGTACCACCTCGCATCCATCATCAATCCTCTCCACTGCACATCAAAAACGAGATGCAGGGCTAAGTACAAAAGTACTTAGTGGACTCATTGCCGAAAATATTTTCTTTGTCAAAAGTTATTGAACTGCCCACAATAGCGCATGAGGATTTTAGTTAAAAAGACTCGTGCCTATCAAACATTTTATCCTTTTCCAAAAGTGTCCGATCGGACTATTTCATCCACGTTGTTCCATATCTGATCATTCGTTCGTTCGTTCGCGCACTATGGGTGGCCACTACATATAGTCGCCGTGACCGTCGAGTAGCTAACCTTAACTCACGGTCACACCGTACATAATCCGAGTTAGTCCTTAACTAAGTCAGATCCGATCGTTACCATTTTTTAACGTTGGTGGACCAACACATTCTCATACCACATTGGATATACCAATCTCAGATAGGATCATAACAAAACATAAACATTTGGCAGTCAATAACAGTTCATGCAATAATATTTCATAAAGCTTTTGTAAATCATGATTTGAGATAGGCATGCATGTCATTTTTGTTTCAAGAGAGCCTACCTGCTAGTCCGAAATTAATAGTTCTAAGCGGGACAGGGTGTGAGTGTCCTTCCGGCAACTCATTATGATCAAACCCTTCAAAAGAAAATAACCGTTCTTAGATTATTTCTATCGATCGAAGGTCGTTTATAAATTACGACTTAAAGTTCCCAATTAGGGTTTCTTTATATTTCATGTGATGGTTTTAAGATAATTTCTATTATCTTACATTCCCAAATTCCCAAACTATTTTACTTCATCATTCATAGATGAACCTCAACTTATGACTCATACACTCCGAGTCTATCCTCGACTCTAACCTTAGTGTTCTTCCAAATGTTATTACGTTATAGAATATTGGTAATCAAGTTATGATTGGTAAATTAGAATATTCTCAAGCTACTAACTAGACTTAACAATTATAGTTACGTCCTAGTAGGTTATGCTTGATTACTTGTCGTGATAACACGATTTAATGAAAGAAAATCTTGACTTATGATTCAAGTGATCATATACTATCATGTAAGTAAATACTTAGGAATTAATGGAGTTCCTTGTGAATACTAACTCGCCCCTTGAGACATAAGGATTGACATCTTATGTTTGAATCTTGGCTTACACCTTTCGATATTGTTTGTTTCTCTTAACTCGTCGGAGATTGTATGCGTTATAAAATCGCTATTAAATATCGAGTTGTCTTAACGCTCAATCTAATATCGTATTAGGTTATCGTTGTTGAGCATTAACGTTGTAAGTCGGCTTTTGGTTCCTTTAACTTAGGAACTCACTTTTGAGTATCCTATTATTAATAGAAAACCCTAATTCGTGTCTAACTTCGATTCTCATTAATTTCTTCTTAAGTTATCGAAATTTGTCGATTTCTTTTGGATTCTCGTACATACAGTGCTATGTTGTTTACGTTTGGGGTTTTGTTTGTCGGCACAACATAAACATATCCATTCAACACCATACAATACCATACACAACATAAACTATACTGAAATTAGAAAACCTAATTTCTAACATAATACACAAGTATTGTGTATGTGTGCATAAGTGTTCCATTCATTCATCATAACCACAACCATCAATTCCAAGCTTATAGATTAATTATCATAGCATCATTTAACCATTTTGATACGTTTTCGATAATTAGCAATAATTAGCATAAGTATCCAATAAATTTCGATAAAATCATGTTATGCTCCTATCGTACTATAGAATTTAATTACCCACTCAATATCATCATATAAAATTTCAAAAGATGGGTTAAAAATACTAAAGTTTTCGGCAATAATGATTTAATGAGCATTGATATTCCATAAATTCCACAAAAATCATATCATGCTTATACCATATACTAAACATGAAATATCATCTCATATCATACATTAAAATTAAAACACATGCTCATTAGTACATACATATATTTTTGGTAATTTATATATACACATATATATTCAATATATCCCATTCACTTCACAATATGTTTCTAATATGCAATAACATGTAATATAACATTAACATCAACTAATATTTATAATATGAACTAAATGCTTGGGTTTATATCCCGTTTGTCAAAACACCAATGCACAGCCCATCACACGCCCATCAACGCATATTAGGTTCATATTATTTCTAAACATAACATATCATATTATTTTCAACAAATAAAAATCAAATAAATCTAAAATATATATATAGTTTTCGATATTAACATAAAAATAGGAGTAGTGTCTCAAAAATATAAAGATTAATATATGATGTTCATATCATATATTAAATTGTTAGTTTGTATCTTGAAAGCGAGTTTTGGTTAAGCTTGTATACAATGTTTCTGTTACCACTATTACAATCTCCTATCTCGAAATGAATACTTGATTGCATATAGGCGTGTCCCCTTATCTCATATATAAGTTAGATCATACGGTGTGTAGAAGATCACAAAAGTGCATATGATTGGTCGAAGCTTAATGAGATATAAAAGTTTCACACCGAGACAACTTGAGGACGAGTTGTCGGTATAAGTCATGTATAGATAAGAAGTGACTTGACTTGGTTGCTTGTCTATCTTTGATGCGTCTCGGCGTATTGAAGGATCACGATGAGATGAGTTCTTCTATCGACCGTCGTGAAGAACCAAGATCTCGGTGACTTACGATGATCTAAACCTCGATAAGGTATTAGATGAGTATGAGTTCTTGACCTCGCTGACTTGTTATGGGTGAGGTTATATGTTCTAACGATATTCTCCGCGTCTTGGGTGGTGGCGGTGCTTGTATGTCATGCTAGTTATCTGTCAGTCACCGTATCCGTTTATGATGATGGCGTCCCTTAAGGAGCTCAAAGGTTTATTGTACTAAACCTGCGGGTTGAGTTAGCTCAAGTACAATAATAAGGTTGAGTGGTACTACTTAAGGAATTAAGATATTAATTATTTTAAGCGATCGAATGCTATAAATAATTAATGGGCGTTCGATATCTTAGATACGAGGATTCGTAATGTCTAAGTGCAAGCCCGACTCAACTTGGTAATAAAGGTGTAAGTCGGCATTTATTCTCTAGTGGCATGAATAAATGTTTATAAATTAATTTATGTTAAATTTGAACATAAGATAATTAATTTATTTGAGGCCCGTCTTTATTCCTTGCATTTGATCCCTGGTTGGCCCGTCCGGGCCCGTAAGCTAGGCAAAATCGGCCCCTATGCTCTACAAGGCAAGGATTTGATTCTCTTTATCCTATAAGGATATTATTATATTTATGGGATATGCATAGATCCTTTCCATATAAGATTATGGTAATAATCCTTTCCATAAAGGTTTATGGTAATTTCCATATGGGATTATGGTAATTTCCATAAAGGATTATAGTAATTTTCATATGGGATTATGGTAATTTCCATATAGGATTATGGTAATGCATTATAAATATGAGGTAAGAGATTAAATCTAGGTCGATGATTAATAATCATCATCATTATTTTCGAGAATTTGAGGTTCGTCCTTTGAGAGATTTTCAAAATTCTTGAGAGCTTGAGGGTGATTTTCCCAAGCATTCTCCATAGATCGTCCTCACTCGGCGTTGGAGATTGGGCAACCGGGATCTGATCCGGAAGGTCAAAGCACGAGTCTCGATCCATTCCGCCTCGGCAGTTGAAAGGTAAACACGAGAAAATCGGCGTGTTGCAATTAATTATATAGGTGCATGCTAGGAATATAATCAATATATGATGAATTAAACATCCAAGATAGATCCTCGGAGAGGGCTAAACATAGTTTTCCCTACAATTGGTATCGAGCACGGGATCGATATCTTGGCTCTGTTGGATTAATTAACGTTTGATTATTACGTGCGCAATATATTAATTGTTGAATCATGCCGTTCATCGTGGCTCGTTTTATTTTGTCGATTTTGTTTTTCACCACGAGAAAATCCGTGGTTAGATTAGATTTATTTTACGTAAATCTTATCCGTAAAAGTAAACGAAGCAGCGGCCAGATCGAGGCAGCGGGAAAAGCGGGTGCGCGGCGTGCGGCGGCGGCACGCAAGGCGTGCCGCGCGCTCAGCGGACGCGCGCGTGGCGGGCGTGCCGGATCCGTTTTCGGCCGAATCTGTTTTGACGAGTCGGTCCGTGCGGGTGCACGCGAAGCCCGTTTTGGTCGGTCCGTGCCCGTGCACGCGAGGCCGTTTCGAAGATTATAAAGATCATTCTTTGCAATTCTATGTAATAGATTAGGCGGAAAGTGCGATTCCATGAGTGGGCCACGATGAGCGTTTTTATTTTATTTTTATCGTTCATTGCATGTCGTGGATGTTTAAATTATCAAGAGCATGCTATGTATGTTTAAATTACGTTGACAAAACTTTAAGTGTTTTCGTAATTGGATGCGCATAGTAAGCATGCTAGGTTTATCTCGTTTTCAAGCATATTTTAGAATTACTGCGAGCATGTTTTACATGTTGAGTTCTATGACAAGCATCTTGGGATTACGTGATCTGCATGGACAAACCTTTTGAACAAAAGACTAAGCAAGCAACCCGACAAATTAATTTTAAAATTAAAATGTCAAGACCTCCACTTTTGATCTCTAAACAAAGTGAGGCGCATTGTGATGGCGATCCACAGCGTGGCTTGCTTGCCTTGTTTATCATAAGTTTGTTAGATGAGATTTCTAAATAAAACATTTTAAATCTATTGAGAAGTGGGAGTTTCATGTGTAATCCACACGCGTGGCTTACATGTGCGATTTTCATAAGTTCTCTAGAGATAGATATAAAATGAGATAACAAAAGAATTTGAATTGGGCGGTATGGTCCGAGTGAGTATGCGATTCTAAGAATTCATTTTCTATTTATTAAAATTGTGGTCATTGCTTAGACATCACCTCAAGTACAACTTCCACGAAGTCCTTCTTGTGATAGTGATGTGGTCTAGAAAGGTCAATCGTTAATTTTATTTGTCATAAGGATAAGTTGACATGGATTGAAATTAAGCGACTAAAAGGTATATTTTAGTGCAGTGGGGGTTCGTGTAAACGTCCCACACGCGTGGCTTGCATGTGGGATTCCTTGGGCGATTGGAGGTTTCAATTAATATTGTTTTATCAAAAGGTTACAATATTATTGTTACAAATTATGTGCGATCGTATGCTTATGTGTTTACATTATCGTTTCGAGATATGTCTTTACAGATTATCAATATGCTCGCACAAAATCCGTTATCGGTCTAAATTTTATCGAGTGGAAGCGAAACATGGAATATGTTCTTATCATTTGAAGAACACATGTTTGTTCTCACTACTCCTAAACCCGATGCCCTTCTTGATCGACTAATGAGCGCGAGAGTCAAGCGAGACTTTGGAATAAGTCGAACAATATGGCTAAATGCTATATGATGACTACTATGTCCAAAGGCTTGCAAATACAGACATCGATCGATGGTAGAGCGATCGATATTTGGTCATGTCTCGAGGTAAGTTTGGGCGATCGGATCGGACGATCAGCTTCCACACAATGAGAGAAATCTTGGCGTGTAAGATGGAAGAAGGAAGTTCGGTCCATGAACATGTCTCCCACATGACTCGTCTCATGGATAGTCTTGATCGGTTGGGAGGAGGTATTGACGGTGAAGCCAAGGTCGATATCATCCTCAATACACTGCCCAAGTCTTTTGAGAACTTTCACGTGAATGCGATCATGAGCAAGGCGAGTATACCGTGGTCATTTGCTCGATGATCTCGTGGTATGGGAAGGAGTTATGGGCAAAGGAGCACATGCTCTTGCTAGCACATCTAAGGGCCCAAATTTTCCGTTGCAAAATGGAAAAGAAAAGGGCACCAAAGGTGGTAGAGGCAAGGAAATAGTGGGAGTAATGGGAGCAGAACATGGCTGCCACCGAGGCTTGAAGAAGCCAAATGAGAAGAGCAAGTGCTTTAAGTGCGGTGGGCGGGCATTTGAAGGCTAAGTGCCCTATGCTCAAGGCTCAAGTCGCCGTTTGCTTTAATGTGAAACATGTTTAGCAACTTGTTCTACCCATTCTTGGGTAGTAGACACGAGTCTGTTGATCATGTTTATTACACCTTGCGAGGGTTCCTGCGACAAGGGAGGCGAGTAATGGCGAGATAACGATCTCCATGGGCAGCGGAGAAAGTCGAGGCCGTTGCGATCGGAGATGTTACTTTATGTTTTGAGAAAACAGTTTTAGTTTTAAAGGCGTTTTATATGTGCGGATTTTCGTGGAACCTTGTTTACGTTTGAAATTGTTTATTCATAGATATTCGATTGTTTTTGATAGTGGTGTTTCTATCATAAGAAATGGCGAAGTTATCGTGTAGGCACATTATATAATTAAGCTTTATACTATTTACGCAATACATAATACCTATAACTATGTTGCATCTACATCAAACCTTAAAAGAGAAAGTTTTCTTCGTAAGATGACACCTCTTTTCTCTGGCATCTTAGATTAGGTCACATCAATCTAAATAGGATCAAAGCGGCTAAGAATGGGCGTTGGGTAATCTCACGGTTACTCCGTTCCCGATCTGCGAATCTGTATAGAAGGTAAGATGTTGACGGACCCTTCAAAGCGAAGGGTCGTAGAGCCAAAAAATGTTAGAGCTAGTCCATTCTTACCGTGTGAACCGATGTCCACACAAGCTCGTGGAGAATGCAGTATTTTATCACTTTCATTGGCGATTACTCAAGGTGCGAGATCGTATACCGCTTCACCGCAAGTCAGAATGCTTTGAAATTCAAAGAAATTTAGGCGGATGTGGAGGCGAAGCTAGGTAAGAGTATCAAGTTACTAACGTTCGATCGCGGTGGTGAATACCTCAACAACGAGTTCATGGACTATCTAGTGAAGTGTGGGATTACCTCGGTAGCAAGATTTCACCGGACACCACAAAGAAAATGGTGTGTCGGGCGAAAAAATAGGACTCTTTTGGAAATGGTTAGATCAATGATGAGTTATGCAACTTTGCCTATTTAGTTCGGGGTATGCCTTAGAAATGGCGGCATACTTGCTAAATCTAGTACCATCAAGTCGATCGAAGAGACCCTTTCGAGTTGTGGTTTGGGCGCATGCCGAGTTTAAGCCACATAAGGATATGGGGCAGTCCAGCACATGTGCTGAACAAGAAGGCTGACAAGTTGGAGGCTAGATCCGACGCAAAGGCTGTTTATTGGCTATCCTAGAGGAACAAAATGTGGTTTATTCTATAGTCACGAGGATCGGAAGGTCATTATTAGCACTAATGCCGATTCTTAGAAGAGGACTACATGAAAATCATAAATCCAAAGTTGAAATCATTCTTCAAGAATTAGAAGATGATCGTACTCCACCGATTAGACCAAAGTGCGAGATGTCGAGTCTAGTGGGAGGATCGACACGAGATACTTGAAGAAATTGAAGTGGGTCGAGTTCCACCGGAGATCTGGACCGTCAAGTGGTACCTACCAAGCTTGTTGTGCAAGATAGAGAACCACAAGTTCTGCACCCACCGTTGCCATTGTGCTGTAGTGCCTCGTCGTAGTCGGAGGGTGTTCGTCGACCCGAGCGATGTATGTTCGTGGGTGAATCTTTGGATTTAGTCCCGAAAGCGAGCGAGCAATAATCGACCCATGGACGTCTGAGGCGATACAATTCAATGATGCAAGATCATGGAACTTACGTTTGGGCGAGGTGGTAAAGTCCTATGGATTTACCCGATTGCCTAGCGAGAGTTGTGTGTCGTTTAGATGTCAACGGTGATGTGGTATTTCTTGCACTTTATGTAGATGACATTCTTCTAGTTGGCAACAACGTGAAGGCATTATCGAGGCGTAAAGAGTTGGCTATCGATCGGTTTCAAATGAAAGACTAAGGAGATGCGGCGTACATTCTTGGGATCAAGGTTTACCGAGATCGCAAGAAGAAAATGTTGAGCTTATCTCGGGCGTCTTACATTGATCTTGTGATTACTCGTTTTAGTATGCGGACCGCCAAGAAAGGATTGCTACCTTTCGGACATGGCGTTCCTTTATCTAGCAATGATCACCTATGACTGCGAAGGAGATAGAGAAATGAGACAAGTTCCTGCGCTTCGCGTAGGAAGTCTCATGTACTCGATGCTATGCACGAGGCCCGATATCCGCTATCTGGTGGCATAGTAGCTAGATATCAATCTAACCTGGACAAGCTCATTGAATTGCGATAAAGCATATACTCAAGTACACGAAAATGACTCGAGATTATAGGCTAGTTTACCATGCGAGATAGTCTAATGCCTTTGGGTTATCTGATTTCGGTTTCAAAGTGACCGTGATGAGAAAAAGTCTACCTCGGGCTATGTGTTTACCTTGGGAGGTGGAGCCGTATCTGGCGGTGTGCAAGCGACAATGCATGCGGACTCTACCATGGAAGCTTGAATATGTAGCAACCGGAGGCTTCTAAGGAGGCTGTATGGTTCGAGAACTACCTCATAGATCTAGGTGTGGTACTGGTTTGCCCAAGAGTATCATAGTTTATTGTGATACCTCGGGTGCGATGTGGCAAACTCGAAGGAACCACGGACCCACAAGCGACCAAACACATAGAGAGAAAGTACCATGTCATCGAGAAATCGTTAGGCGAGGTGGCGTCTTGATTGCAAAGATTGATCTGACGGATAACCTAGCGGATCCATTCACGAAAGCTACCGCTATAAGACTACGTTGGGCACATTAGAGGACTTGAATTGCGCTAGATGGCACCGCTAAAGCTGCGCAATAAGTCTACGTCGGGGACGTTAGAGGACTTGAATTGCGCTAGATGGCACCCACTTAGAAAGGAAACTTTTGTATAAGTGGGAGAAGCAAAGTGATGGTTTTGTTTGTAATAGCTAGTAGAGACACATTGTATACTAAAAGTTTGCTTTAATATAAATGGGAGATTGTTGGATTTGTATCTTGAAAGCGATTTTGGTTAAGCTTGTATCAATGTTTCGCATTACCACTATTACAATCTCCTATCTGAAATGAATACTTGATTGCATATATCATGTCCCCTTATCTCATATATAAGTTAGATCATACGGTGTGTAGAAGATCATAGAAGTCTCGTATGATTGGTCGAAGCAATGAGATATAAAAGTTTCACACCGAGACAACTTGAGGACGAGTTGTCGGTATAAGCTGCGGTATAGATAAGAAGTGACTTGACTTGGTTGCTTGTCTATCTTTGATGCGCCTCGGCGTATTGAAGGATCACGGTGAGATGAGTTCTTCTATCGACCGTCGTGAAGAACTAAGATCTCGGTGACTTACGATGATCTAAACCTCGATAAGGTATTAGATGAGTATGAGTTGTTGACCATCACTTTGACTTGTTATGGGTGAGAGTTATATGTTCTAACTCGATATTCTCGCGTCTTGGGTGGTGGCGGTGCTTGTATGTCATGCTAGTTATACGTGTCGAGTCACGTATCCGTTTAGGATGATGAAGTCCCTAAGGAGCTCAAAGGTTTATTGTACTAAACCCCGAGGTTGAGTTAGCTCAAGTACAATAATAAGGTTGAGTGGTACTACTTAAGGAATTAAAGATATTAATTATTTTATGCGATCGAATCTATAAATAATTAATGGACGTTCGATATCTTAAATACGGGGATTCGTAATATCTAAGTTCGGGCCCGACTCAACTTGGTAATAAAGGGTAAGTCGGCATTTATTCTCTAGTGGCATTAATAAATGTTTATAAATTAATTTATGTTACGGTGAACATAAGATAATTAATTTATTTGAGGCCCATCTTTATTCCTTGCATTTGATCCTGTGGCCCGTCCGGGCAACTGTAAGCTAGGCAAAATCGGCCCCCTATGCTCTACAAGGCAAGGATTTGATTCTCTTTATCCTATAAGGATATTATTATATTTATGGGATATCATAGATCCTTTCCATATAAGATTATGGTAATAATCCTTTCCATAAGGTTTATGATAATTTTCATATGGGATTATGGTAATTTCCATAAAGGATTATGGTAATTTCCATATGGGATTATGGTAATTTCCATATGGGATTATGGTAATTTCCATATAGGATTATGGTAATGCATTATAAATATGAGGTAAGAGATTAAATCTAGGTCGATGATTAATAATCATCATCATTATTTTCGAGAATTTGAGGTTCGTCCTTTGAGAGATTTTCAAAATTCTTGAGAGCTTGTGGGTGATTTTCGAAGCATTCTCCATAGATCGTCCTCACTCGGCGTTGGAGATTGGGCGACGGGATCTGATCAGGAAGGTCAAAGCACGAGTCTCGATCCATTCCGCCTCGTGATTTAAAGGTAAACACGAGAAAGTTGCAATTAATTATATAGGTGCATCTAGGAATATAATCAATATATGGTGAATTAAACATCCAAGATAGATCCTCGGGAGAGGGCTAAACATAGTTTTCCTACATAAACACTATATCTCAACTATTTTCAACAAATAAAATAAAAATAATCATTTAAAAATATTTACAACTTTCGGCCCATTTGAAGAAAAATAGGAGAAGTGTTTCATAATTTCAAGATTAATTTATGATGTTCATATCATATATTAAACACTATACCTCAACTATTTTGAACAAAAAAAATTAAAACCAAGGCCTAAAAATTCAACATAGGTCTCAGCCTCTTTGAAAACAAATACAAGAAAATCCCAAAAATTCTCATATTTATTCTACATTCTCCTAATACATCAACAAGCAACAAATCAAATAATATTCAAAAAAGCATGCTTTATATTCTATAAAAAAAATTATAACAAAAATCTAAAAATATAAAACATGCTCCAAAAATTCCCAAATTTTAAACACAATCTTAGAACATATTTCTAAGAATATTTCATTCATGGCTTGAGAGCATTTGTGTAATATCCCGTATTTCTGTAGCAAACATTAGATCATGATTAAGAGCTTATTAAGAAGGGCATTGCATCCTTAGGAAAGAATTGGTTAAGTTAGAAGCTTTTATGTTAAGCTTCGAGTCGAGACGATAGAATTTCGGCAGATTTGAGACAGAATCTGAGATAAGATTCCTAGATCATATTTAGAATAGGAAAACCTGGATTTCAATAGTCTTGAGATGATAGATACATGCTCAAAGAAGTCTTGATTTCAGAAAATTTAGAATTTCAAAATTTACGTTTTTATGACGTCGGTGTTTGCCGATTAAGCTCGGATGAAGAGGAAAATATTTAAAATGGTTTTTAAGATTAAAAATATTTTTAAATATTTATATTTTGATGTTTATGGCAATTATTGAGTTTAAAAGTAGAGATTTAAATAGAGGTTGTTTTATCGGATAATTAGTGTCGATTTCTCGCTATAAAAACGTTGTACATTATTCTACAATATTTATAATGATTTTCTATAACAAAAGTAATTTTTACCTATATAAGAAAATGAGAAAAGAAAAGAAAAAAAAGAAAAGGCTTCTAGAGAAAGGGTGATTAATCACCTAATAAAGAAAAATCAAAATTTAATATAATTATTACATAATATAAGATAAGAACTTTAGACTTTTCAAAGATGATTTTCTTCTTCATTTTTCATCCTCAACTCACGGTTCACACACTCATACACACTTTTACACACACAAAATTTCGTGCACCATGGTCCAAAAATAGGAAGATCCGGCCGTTGAATTTTCGATCGGTCTTCGAATCGATGTATAATCTCGTGCCTAGAACACATCTACGGTTTTAAATTTTTAAAAACAAGCTCTTATGAACATATCAGATTTTCGGTCATTTGGGAATATTTATGATTGATTATCTTTTGTTGATTATTTATGAATATTATGATAGATTCGACGTCTACGTATTGTTTAACGTTGAATTTGTAAAGCATATGTTTATTATTTGTAAATTCTTGAAATTTTTAAAAAAAATGGGTGGTCTTGATCTTGAATAATTGATGTTGTTATGATTGAATTGTCTTTATATATATTTTATTGGATTGATATAAACGTGTTTGGAACAAGAAAAACGTTTGAAATCGAAAGTATACGAAAAAGCCCAAAATGGCCGAAAACCCTAAGTGTCATAATGTAGGATTTTTGATTTTATTTGATCAATTTGACTTCATATTTGGATTCTATGATATAAATAATGCTTAAAATGATTTATTCGGATTTTTCCGCCGACGTATGCAAAATTTACAAAATTTTAGTTTGTCGGCGAAAATGAGTTTTCAAAGCCAAAGCTTTGATCTTTATGTTTTATTGATAAAATGATAATATTTAATAATAGTTGAGCATGTATATAGGTTTGCTGGTGTTAGATGATGTTTTACGTGAATTTTCGTCGTTAGACCTTAAGTGACGTCTTAAGGGGATTTTCGAATATTGACAAAGATTTGATAGTTGAAGCTTGTTATTGAGTTTCCTATGCATATTGAGACATATGTTGTTGATTTGGTGGAGGTTGGGATGATATTGGTTGATTTGGTGTTGATTTGGCGATGCGTTTTATAAACGTTACGCTGTCAAAATTTCGTTAGAATTCGCATGTATTTGAATAAGATTAGAAGGTTTACGTGCGTAGATGAATCTTATGTGCTTGTTTGGCCTTATGAAGCTTACTGAAGTTGTTATATGTCTAAGATGTTAGAGGATGCAATGACCCAAGTGTCGATAGACCATGGTGTTTTGATCTCGAAAAGATATAGTCTTGTTGATGACTAAAAATGAGTAATGTTCTTGTTTGGTTCTTGATAAGCAATTATGCCGTTTTATGAGGATAATATATGGATAAAGAAAGAATGGAATTGAGAATTAGTTCCTTAGCTCTAAGGAACATCCAGGTGGGTATAAGTATTTTCTATAAAATATGCTTATGCTTTTAAATGTTTTCAAATGACATGATATGATTATGCATGAAAGATGATATGATATTTTATGATATGCATTGATTTGAAAAGTTGATTGACTTGCCAAAGTTTTGAGCATGAGCATAAGCATAATGCACTACCTATCTACGGAAAAGAAATGAAAGAAAGAAATTACCGACGTCGGGTATGACCGAAGTTGAGATCCTTCGGGACCAACTCGGGTATGTGAAGTTAATGTGTGTTGAGGAGGAGGCCTACTCCTCGGATCAACACAAAGAAAAATACGTGGATATGAGAAGAAAAAGAAAGCTACATGCAGACACGAAACATGCATATGCATATGATATGATGATATGATGATATAATGATATGAGCATGTGAGCAGTTTTTGAGAAACCTTATGCGGGTAATTTCAATAAAAACCACATAAGTTTATTTTTGTGGCAAGTCGAGAATATAGCCCTAAGGGCAAAGTTTTAAATATTTTGGCGTATACCAGGTGCATTTTGCACTCACGCCTGCATATATTTCTAAATATGCGAGGTTGGTGGAGAGAATCTTTGGAATCGAATGATGAGCAAAAGAACTTCTCTAAGTGTAATATCCCGCAGTTTTAAACGCGTAATTACGGTCTTAAACATCGTAATTAGGGTTTTAGTCCCGATAATTAAAATCTTAATTAGTCGATGCTCAATTTTAACTAAGCATAATATGATGAGTTTTATAAGATATTCACTTATGTGTAGTGAATTAAGCAATGTAGATATTGCTACTCTTTCGGACGAATGTTCTAGCGTCGATAAAACTCGATGGATAAACTTTACGATATTTTCTAAAGCGTCGAGGCTTAGAATTGAATTTCCTACCATAGTGGATATGAATAAAGTATTTCCAACTTATTTATGAACATTTTAGAGATGAATCGACTAGTTACGTTTGAGGCGTTTTAAATGTCTAAGTTTAGAGATAGTGCGATAACTCAGTCCAATGATCATGGAATTATATTATTTAAATTTCTATGATTATTTTATGATATAAGAGCATTATTTATCACCAAAATAATACTAGAGAATTAAGGAATAGAAATTGAACAAAATAGGCTAATTTCGAAAACCCTAATTTTCGAAATTAGGGTTTTATGGTTTAAAAGTGTTCTAAATATTATTCTATGATTTAATTCACCATCTAGAACATATATTATGTCACATAACTACGTATTAGCTATTTAATACAAGAAAATAGAATGTCTAGCTTTATAACCCTAATCCTAAAATTTAGGGTTTCTAAGTGCAAGATTTGATTTAATTCTTATCCTATTGATGATGTATCATAATTATTATATTAATATGATATTATTAGGGATAAGATGAGTTGTCTAACAACTTGCACAAGTGGGGAAGACACTTGTGAAAAGGGACAAAATTTCATCCTTTTATAAGATTTTATGAACAAAAATTGCTTTAATTAATGTAAAGGATAAGATAAGGTTCCAACTTAGTATGAGGTGTAAAGTGAGTTAGAATCCAAATTAAACAAGTAACTTACACCTTTGTACACTAGTGACCAAAAATTGATAAAGATAAGAAAAATTATCTTCTAACTATGAAAAGACATCTTATCACTTAGTTGAAATATTTGACTTTTCAATTGTGATTTTATTATATAATAATAATATAGTATATGATTGTATAAAAAAATAAAATTTACCCTATGATTAAAGGAATGGCCGAGAGCTTCCTAAAGAGTAATAAAATGAAGAAATTTGGTTTTATGCTAAGGATGGTGTACAATAATCATATGGTATAATCTTAAATAAAATAAATTGTTAAAACAAACAAATGAATATATTTACCCTTGTAATTAACGTGAATTACATGAGAAAAATAAGAATGGCCCAAATTGCTCCAAGTTGGCGTGAATGGTGGAAAAACAAGTGGGGAGAAGATATTTTCAATTTATAATTAATAATGACATATTAAAAAGATAAGAGATAAGATAAAGATTGTCTCATCCTTACCACTTGGTAGCCGATTTTGTTGACAAATTAAAGTAAGATATTAGTTGTCATTTTATGTAATAATTACACTACAAGTGGAATATGCTTATAAATATAAGATGAACATTTCATTCATCCCATTTGAGACCCCTAAAGTATTGAAAATTAGTGAGGAATTTTTTAGAGTGTTCATCAAATTTCAATCCAAACCTTAGATCAATAAACCTTCGTCGATTAAAATCGACAACGATTAAAAGTTTAGATGTCTTACGAGCTTTGTATATACGTTAGAATTTTCGAAGTTCGTCCGTTAGAATTCATGTTATAGGCTTAGGTTATATGTGTGATTTTCGAAAATCATGAAACTTGTGCTAATATGTTTAGATATTATACTTATATGATGTTATTGAGCATGTAGTATAATTATATCACAAAATCAAGCATGATATTAAATTTTATATGTTGATCGAAAACTTAAGGGTATGATATATTGATGATTATGATTTTTAATTGTTGATTTGAACATGAAATCATGATCTAGGGTATTAATTATACTTGTATGATTTTATGTAGAATTTTTGAAACACTTTAGTACCTAAGTCTATGAATTTCGAAAAGGTTAGTACATGATATTATGTTGAGATATAATCCATGTTTGAGTGTTATCATAGCATATTGATAGTGTAGAATCATAATATAGTGTTGTATGAATTTATTAGATTTATTAAAAATTATTTGGACCTAAGTCCAAATTTTCGAATATGACTTAGGAAGATTTAATTAAATAGTTCATAATAAATAAAAATTATGTTATAGCAAGGATACTTATAGTTCATTATGTGTTATGTGATTTTATTGGAATTTTTTGAAAATGGTTGCTTAGTCAAATTGAAGCTTTCGAAAACCATAGGTTATGTGTACTAATGTTATAAATTTATTTTATAAGATATAATTGTATAATATGTTCCAAAATAATGTTTTAAACATAGTATGATTTTATGGAAATTTTTAGAACAAGAATTGCACATAAAATGATAGAATTTCATATAAAGTTGAAAAAGTCAAAATGTTGACTTTGAAGTCAAAATAGTTGACTTTAGTCAAAATGTTGACTAAATGTTGACCAAGTCAAAATCTTTGACCAAAAACGTTGACCAAGGTCAAATCGCACGAAAATCGATGTCGTGATCTATGTGGCGTGAGTGCGTTTAGTAACAATGTAACTTACGATACGTAAGTACATTAAAACGTACATTATGTACTAAAGAGATGGAATATCTCTTATATGAAACAAATTGAATTGGCGTCATTTTGATTAGGAAGCGTCGAGAATAAGTCCGGCGTTAGCCTTATTTGATGCATAAGGCGTTAGGCGATGTTCGTCTCTCATCGAAACGTGACGGTGTACTAAAATAAGTTCTTACGTTAAGGTGGGACGTGTATTTGGCGGAGACATAGAAAGAGACTATAGAAAGACACTGCATATACCGTGGGCTTTATTCAAAACTCTTTTATTTATTGCTTTCTCGAATGAAAAGTATTTATTCTGATATGTCATTGAAAAATGATTATGAGATGATTACACCCCAAAGTGTTTACGTTTTGTGTATGAATCTATCGAGTGTTGGTTCGCCAACCGACTTGATTCTTTGGGTGTTTCCCAACCGATGAGAAAGAATCTGATTGTTGGGTCGCTCCCACCGGGTCGCCCCCATTTATAGAATGAATTCGGATCATGTGCTAGAGGGATGAATTTCTGGTCTATTCCTAGCACGGAGGTTGAATTCGAGTCTGTGCTAAAGGGATGAATTCCTAGTCTATTCTAGCACAGGTGATGCGCATTAAGGTGGTTGTGTGCCGAAGGACAATTCTCGGTCGGTCAAATGACGTAGAAGGAGGCCTCCTTCTACGGTGTTTAAAGTGAAAGTTATATGTGGAAAGTTATGAGAAAGTGATATGGATCATACACACTGAGAAAATGCTGTGCAGCGATGTTTTGAGAAATGTGAAAATGTTTTAGTAAGCGTAAGGCATTTTCAATAAAACCCTTGCGACTTACTCGGAAGGCGGTGTAATTTAAAGTTGATAAAATGTTTTGCAATGAGCCCACCGAGAGCATTAGTTGTACTCACCGCATGTTTGTTTTAAATGTGGGGTTGAGTGATTGATGGGATGGAGCGGTGTTGAGCGGTCAGTCATTTGTTCTTGATAGTAGAACCTTGAATACACATCGTCATATGTGTACTTCACATGTTTTCATTGCTAGATTATGAAGTCTTATGTATGTTATGTTTTGTCAAACCTCAAACACTGAAGCTCTAGAAATGTTATCAATATATGTCACACCGTTCAACATTCCATGTCATTATTCATTACTTAATTTAGTTTATCGATGTGATCCACGCTAATCCGTACTTAGGGTTGGCGGTACATTACAAAGTGGTATCGTAGCGTTCCTTGAACCCAAATTTCCTTTTAAAGTTGGGTCTAGGTTGAGTCTAGATTGAGTCACTAGACTTCAGAGATCGGTGACTATGCTCAACACTCCATCACATCAAGCTCAATCGGGAAAGAGGTAAATGACTTTCTTAACGTTTTGAGAATGAGAATGAGAAGTTTGAAAGTGAGATTTATTAAAGTGAAATAAATTTTCAAGAAAATGAAAATTTTGAAATAAAAGAGATTCCAAGAATATGCGGTATGAGGCGTATATTCAGGAAAGCTTCATGATTCCAAGAATATGCGGTGTGAGACCGCATATTCATGGAAGACAAGGATTTAGTATGTGAAAAGAAAATGATTTTCTCGGTTTGAAAATGAGCGAGTTTGAAAGAAAATGCCCTTTTCAAAACTTTGAAATGAAAAGTTTGACATGGAAAATGATATTTCCAAAGAGATGAAAGTTATGGGAATTGTTGAAAGTGAAAGTAATTGCAAACGCGTTCTGATGAAGTTTTATATTGTTAAGAGAATTGATATTTGTTCCTAAGCCGATCGAGAATGCAGCCAGGATAAAAGTGATATGATCATGATATGTGTGGAGATGGTGGTATGATGATATTGAAAGATGTTGGTTCGTTACCAACATATGATTATATTATGATGATGTTATATGAGAAAGTGTTGATATAGATATGTCAAAGTGAAATCTTGATTAAGTGAAATTGATGAGCATGATTATTATGAAAGAGTTATGTTATGAATGTTTACGCTACGAAATTTCGATTATTTTGATGATGGATATGTTATCCCAAAGAACATAGGCTGTTGAAGTCGCATGATCCTTTTTGCGAAAGAACATAGAAAAGAACTATGAGAATTTTAGTCTGTCATGAGACGAAGCGAGATCGAAATGAGAATCTCGAGCTAAATGGCGAGAACAAAGAGCGAAAAGTCAAAGAGCAAAGGCGAGAATGATTATTTAGAGATAATGAATGTCACTATACTACGATGACATGAGTATAGTCTTTTGTTTGGATGTTCACATATGGCGGAATCCAATTAACTATGACTTTCTCGTTAGAAACGAAATAAGAATGTGATCAAAGAAACAGTTGATCTTGATCTTGCGGCGATATAGAGCGAGAAATCTACGATAACAGAATCTTAGAATCTACTAGAAAACAAGATTCCCAATAGTTCAAGAAAACTAGAGCATATGTGTATATGAGAACCTTTGATGACAACTAAAATGAGTTGTATAAGGTTTGAATCTTATTCATAGCCCAAATTCGCCATTGAGTTTAACTCTATTATCTAGTTCCAATGGGGATATCGTTTGAGTTCTCACTCCTTGTGAAAGAAGTTCTGATCGATGAAAATTTCATAAGCGTTCTTTTGAAACCAAACCTTCATGTATTGAGAAAGTATTTGTGACGGGCTTGGCACCCCATATGACCAAAGAAATCTCGATTTTCGTTATTCTTGTCTTCGGACCCTATCTTCCAATTATTCAGTTCAAAGATCATAATGATTCAAACGTTCAGAGTTGTCATCATGAATTGTTAAATCATATCTCTTGAAAGTTGTTATGATGAAATTTTCTTCAAAATAAATATGACGTAGGTTGACGTATCTTGTCACCTAAAAGTTTCAGATCAGTAAAGTGATAAACATCAAGATATGATGTAAAGAAGTTCTCGATGAGACGAGATATATTATGATACACATAGATGGATCGACCCTTGATGGGCTTTCCCAATATTGATAACAGTAAAGTTATACCTCTACATGAGTGTATGATGACTAAGTTATGAATGAGATACTCTTTAGCATTGAGTGCTAGAGTAGAAATAAAGAAAAGTATATGATATCCTTGGGATGTAATCTCCTCTTATTATGTTATAGCGAGAAAGATTACAACTTATCTTTTAAGATAATTGTTTGTCCCTAAGACCTCGATAGTAGGACGGACGTGTTTAAAGTATGAAAAAGAATAAGACTCAGTTGATGGATATAAAGGAATGATAGTATCTCAGTATCAAGTTTTCCGCTTGATCCGTAAATCGATAAAGATTATGTTTAAATAGAATCATTCCCAAGTATATGAGACCTTGGTTAAACCAAAGATAGTGTGATTAATGGATCAAATAATGAGATATGTGAATAGCAAGGCTATTCCTAGTATTAAACCAAGTATGGGGAAGATATCCCGACATTGAGACTTGACAATGAAACATTGGTACTTGAAATCTAAGTTATGGTGTACAAATGTACTACCTTACCCATACAAATTAGAATGATGACAACCTTAATCCTAAAAGTAAGGACCAATGTATAACAAAAATATTATGACTTTCGAATATTATGCTCAAGTAAAGAAGCAAGAGTTAAGAATAGCTGAGGAAAATTTCCAACTATACAATTATGAGATAGATGAAGATATTACGAATTATTCGTAAGATAGTTGATTGTCTTAAGAACTTCATTAATAGGTTGGATGATGCTAAAGTTGGAAGAACATGAGATTCTTCTAAAAGAATATGTAAGAAATAATAAGTATTCTCGTTAACAAGTCACTCGTTATACCCCCACCCATACGATCATGCTTGAACAAAGTTGTTCTCAGATAATTGAAATCTCCATGAAACCACGAATAGTGAACACAAAAGGAGTGAATGGTTTTACTAAAACCATTTTATGAAGGATTGCTGAGGATGTTATGTATAACTACGATAAGCATTATACGAATGCTAATTACATCTTTGCATATACCGAATGCCGCCTAGACGCGAGCACGAGCAAGAACTTAGAGGAAGAGGTGGGAGAAGGACGAGTCCCACACCTCGAAAGAGAAATACCACAACCACCCCACCTCCATCCGATCGTAGAATTGAGGAACTTTTCTAAGGCAAAATCCTCCTACCTTTAATGGAAAAGGAAGTCCCGAGGATCTTTGAGCAATGGGTAAGAACAATAGAAAGGATATTTGATTTCCTTCGTTTATACAAAGAGAGAGACTATCTTGTGTGACTTTCCAACTCACCGGGCCAGCTGATTTCTTGTGGGAAGCATGAAGGAAAACCCTAACACCAGAACAAATGGATGAATTCACTTGAGAAGACTTTAAGAAGGAAATGTATGAGAAATACATTCCTAAAAGCTATAGAAAGAAGAAGGAAATTGAGTTCTTCAACCTAAAGCAAAACGCAGTCAGTGACGAATATGATCGCATCTTTTGCGACATGTCAAGGTATGCTCCGACCAGTAAACCGACATGAAAATGTCGAGAGAAATTTAGATCTGGTCTAAGGCATGAGATAAAATGCCTCTAGCAAGTCATGGCAACTTAACATATCTTGAAGCTCTTAGTGGTGCTTTAGACATTGAGGCAAAGAATGCCGGAAGATAAGCTCTGCTCCCACTCAGTCACATAATACTAGTGACAAAGACAAGAGAAAATGGGAAGGCAATCTTAGTAATTACAACCAAGGCAATGTGGGAAGCTCGAATAACAAAAGGGCATGGCAAGGAAACATGGTGCCACAATGGCAATTGTTGAAAGGTCCAGTGTTTTCCACTCCAATGAGAAGTCCCCAAGAGCATATTAGAGCTATGCCTTGCCCAAAATGTCAAAAGATGCATAAGGGTAAGTGCCTATTGGGCATTTGCTTTAGATGTGGTATGAAGGGCCACTATGCAAATAATTACCCTAAAAGACGCCAAGGAGAAACTAGAAGGCCGAACCAACTAGGCCATACCCAACCACTTAAAGCAATTCATCTTTCACCTCAGCAATCACGTCCGCGACAATATTACCACCAAAGACGGAACAAACAAAGTCAGGGAGACATGACAGGTACGAAAAACTTCCCAACATACCCATTGTACTTTTGTTCGAAAGGAATACTTTATATTCTATCATTTCAAAAGCATGCGTAGATAGGATTAGAACCTAAGTCGGAACAAGCAAATCAGGAAAGAGAATCTTTTCGCCATGGGAGAAATCATGATAGTCAGACATGTTTTCTCAAACTTAGATTTGAACCTAGAATCACTAGAGATCTAGTGAATCACTTGATCATTACCCCTATGAGGAATATAGACATAATCTTAAGAATAGATTGGTTAGTGAAAACCATTCTACAATTACATGCCGAGAAAGGAAGTTTCGATCCATATCTTCGAGCAAGAAGTTACGAGTTTCTATGGAATCCACATGGGAAGGAAATTCCGACCATACCCACACTACAAATAAGGAGATTATAAACAAGAAGGGATGTCGAGCATTCCTGTTTATCTAAGCAGAATGAAAAGCAGAAATGAAGATAGAGGATGTGGAAATTGTTCGAAAATTTCAAGATATTTCCTGACAACTTAGAAGGATTACCCACGATAGCGGCTAGAGTTCCACTATCGAGTTAGAACCATTATTAAACCATGTCAAAGGTACCTTTATCAAATGGATTCAAGGAAAGTGAAAGGATAAGGATTCAAATTTAAAGGCTATAAAATCTAAATTTCATCGAACCTAGTATATCACCTTAAGAAACACCTAACATTGCTTGTCAAAGGAGAAAGACAGCCCATTAAGAAAGTGTATAGATTATCGAGAGTAAATAATCCGTTCATCAAGATAAATGAGTATTCGTAAGTGGAAAGAACAAGGATAGTCACGAGAACCGATCTCAATTGGACTATAATCAACTTAAGGTGCGAAATGACAATGTACCCAAAATGGCTTCCCTAACAAGATATGGCTACTATGAGGATATAGTTATGCCGTTCGGACCAACTAATGCGCCAGCCGTGTTCATGAACCTCAAAAGTGAGTGTTCCGCGCATAGTCAGACAGATTGTCTTAAATCATCATAAATGATATTTCCATCTAATCGAAGGGCAAGAAAGAGTATAAAGAGCTCTTAAGAACTATCTTGCAGACATCGGAGTCAAACAAATTTCGCCAAGTTTATTTAAGGCGGATCCAGCTTAAAGAAATAATATTCCTTAGACACGTTGTGTCTTCCGAAGGAATCCATGTGGACCTGACAAAAGGTTAAAACAGTGCAAGGATAGAGAAACTTACTGAAGAATTTGAAGGAATGAAAATAGAGATGGTTGAACAACCAGAGATGATCATGAGTTATATTGCTACACTCACTCTGACGTCTAAGGTAAGAAAAAGGATAATAGACAAACAGAGGAAAGATGTCAAAATCGAAAGAGATAACACTGTTATATGGGTAATAGTATATCGACTTACCAAATATGTTCAGTTCATGCCTATTTAGGCTACTTCTGGGTCTGATAAGTTATCCCGGTTGTTTACTAAGAAAATCGTACGTCTCGCATCGTATAAAGATTTTGAGGTTAGCTTTAGAATATGAATTGGCTTAGAAAAGAAAGAATTGACGTACAAGTTGGAAACGTACTTTTCTAACTTATTAAGTTTACCTACGACAATAACTGTCGAGCAACATAGCCCATGTGAGGCATAGTATAAAAGAAAGTATCGATCATGTCTTTATTGAGATAAAGAAAATAAGAGGAAAGTTTTAAAGCCAATTCTGTGAAAGGAATGAATGAAATGTTTGCCGAATTAGGCAATGAAAGAAAGAAGCTCATGATAGACAAGTCTTATGCGGATATGCGTAGATATAAGCTGCATCTTGAATGCAGAGATAAAGTGTATTAAAGTTCTCCATTGAAAGAATTCTAATGTTTGGAGAAAAAGGTAGTTGAGATTACGTTTTATAGGACCTTGCGAGATCCTAGAAATGATAAGGCCTAGTAGCCTATAGATTGGTACTTCCACCAAGTTTGGGAAGTGTACATAATTTTTTTTTTCCACGTATTACGGTTAAAGAAAGTACAAACATGGTCCAAAATACATGACTATCATGATGACGTTATTCTTGAAGCAAGATATGAGTTATAAGAAAGAATCTATGATTGTTTTAATCGTTAAAATCAACGGTTAAGAAAGGAGCTTATACCGCTGGTGAAAGTCCAATAAAGAGATCATGGACAAAAGAAAGTTACATGAAAATTTGAGATTGTTATAGTGCAAAGATACCCGTACTTTCTACGGTATGCAAATTTCGGGAGGAATTTTTTTTTAAGGGGGGTAGAATGTAATATCCCGCAGTTTTAAACGCGTAATTACGGTCTTAAACATCGTAATTAGGGTTTTAGTCCCGATAATTAAAATCTTTTGACTAAGCATAATATGATTAGTTTTATAAGATATTCACTTATGTGTAGTGAATTAAGCAATGTAGCTATTGCTACTCTTTCGAATCCATGTTCTAGCGTCGATAAAACTCGACGGATCGCTTTACGATATTTTCTAAAGCGTCAAGGCTTAGAATTCAATTTCCTACCATAGTGGATATGAATAAAGTATTTCCAACCTATTTATGAACATTTTAGAGATGAATCACTAGTTACATTTTGAGGCGTTTTAAACGTCTAAGTTTAGAGATAGTCACGATAACTCGGTCAATGATCATGGAATTATGTTATTTAAATTTCTATGATTATTTTATGATATAAGAGCATTATTTATCATCAAAATAATGCTAGAGAATTAAGGAATAGAAATTGAACAAAATAGGTTAATTTCGAAAACCCTAATTTTCGAAATTAGGGTTTTATGGTTTAAAAGTGTTCTAAATATTATTCTATGATTTAATTCACCATCTAGAACATATATTATGTCACATAACTACGTATTAGCTATTTAATACAAGAAAATAGAATGTCTAGCTTTGTAACCCTAATCCTCGAAAATTTAGGGTTTCTAAGTGCAAGATTTGATTTAATTCTTATCCTATTGATGATGTATCATAATTATTATATTAATATGATATTATTAGGGATAAGATGAGTTGTCTAGCAACTTGCACAAGTGGGGGAAGACACTTGTGAAAAGGGACGAACATTTCATCCTTTTTATAAGATTTTATGAACACAAATCTTGCTTTAATTAATGTAAAGGATAAGATAAGGTTCCAACTTGGTATGAGGTGTAAAGTAGAGTTAGAATCCAAATTAAACAAGTAACTTACACCTTTGTACACTAGTGACCAAAAATTGATAAAGATAAGAAAAATTATCTTCTAACTATGAAAAAGACATCTTATCCCTTAGTTGAAATCTTTGACTTTTCAATCGTGATTTTATTATATAATAATAATATAGTATATGATTGTATAAAAAATAAAATTTACCCTATGATTAAAGGAATGGCCGAGAGCTTCCTAAAGAGTAATAAAATGAAGAAATTTGGTTTTATGCTAAGGATGGTGTACAATAATCATATGGTATAATCTTAAATAAAATAAATTGTTAAAACAAACAAATGAATATATTTACCCTTGTAATTAACGTGAATTACATGAGAAAAATAAGAATGGCCCAAATTTGCTCCAAGTTGGCGAGAATGGTGGAAAAACAAGTGGGGAGAAGATATTTTTCAATTTATAATTAATAATGACATACTAAAGAGATAAGAGATAAGATAAAGATTGTCTCATCCTTACCACTTGGTAGCCGATTTTGTTGACAAATTAAAGTAAGATATTAGTTGTCATTTTATGTAATAATTGCACTACAAGTGGAATATGCTTATAAATATAAGATGAACACTTCATTCATCCCATTTGAGACCCCTAAAGTATTGAAAATTAGTGAGGAATTTTTGAGAGTGTTCATCAAATTTCAATCCAAACCTTAGATCAATAAACCTTCGCCGATTAAAATCGACACCGATTAAAAGGTTAGATTTCTTCGAGCTTTGTATATCGTTAGAATTTTCAAGTTAAATGCATTAGAATTCATGTTATAGGCTTAGGTTATATGTGATTTTCAAAATCATGAAACTTGTGCTAATATGTTTAGATATTGTACTTATATGATATTATTGAGCATGTAGTATAATTATATCACAAAATCAAGCATGATATTAAATTTTATATGTTGATCGAAAACTTAAGGGTATGATATATTGATGATTATGATTTTTAATTGTTGATTTGAACATGAAATCATGATCTAGGGTATTAATTATACTTGTATGATTTTATGTAGAATTTTGAAACACTTTAGTACCTAAGTCTATGAATTTCGAAAAGGTTAGTACATGATATTATGTTGAGATATAATTCATGTTTGAGTGTTATCATAGCATATTGATAGTGTAGAATCATAATATAGTGTTGTATGAATTTATTAGATTTATTAAAATTATTTGGACCTAAGTCCAAATTTTCAATTGACTTAGGAAGATTTAATTAAATAGTTCATAATAAATAAAAATTATGTTATAGCAAGGATACTTATAGTTCATTATGTGTTATGTGATTTTATTGAATTTTTGAAAATGGTTGCTTAGTCAAATGAAGCTTTCGAAAACCATAGGTTATGTGTACTAATGTTATAAATTTATTTTATAAGATATAATTGCATAATATGTTCCAAAATAATGTTTTAAACATAGTATGATTTTATGGAAATTTTTAGAACAAGAATTGCACATAAAATGATAGAATTTCATATAAAGTTGAAAAAGTCAAAATGTTGACTTTGTTGACTTTAGTCAAAATGTTGACTAAATGTTCACCAAGTCAAAATCATTGACCAAAAACGTTGACCAAGGTCAAATCGCACGAAATTCGATAATACGTGATCTATGTGACGTAGTACGTTTAGTAACAATGTAACTTACGATACGTAAGTACATTAAAACGTACATTATGTACTAAAGAGATGGAATATCTCTTATATGAGAAGCAAATTCAGAATTGACGTCATTTTGATTAGGAAACGTCAGAATAAGTCCGACGTTATCCTTATTTGATGCATAAGACGTTAGACGATGTTCGTCTCTATCGAAACGTGACCAGTGTACTAGAATAAGTTCTTACGTTAAGGTGGGACGTGTATTTGAGCGGAGACATAGAAAGAGACTATAGAAAGACCTGCATATACCAGGTGGGCTTTATTCGAAAACTCTTTTATTTATTGCTTTCTGCAAATGAAAAGTATTTATTTACAGTATGTCTGTTGAAAAATGATTATGAGATGATTACCTTCCCAAAGTGTTTATGTTTTGTGTATGAATCCTATCGAGCTGTTGGTTCGCCAACTGACTTCAGTTGCTGGGTGTTTCCCAACTGAGGAGAAAGAGATACAGTTGTTGGGTCGCTCCCAACTGGGTCGCTCCCAATTTTATAGAATGAATTCAGATCCTGTGCTAGACGGATGAATTTCCGGTCTATTCTAGCACGGAGGTTGAATTCGAGTCTGTCTTGGAGGATGAATTCGGTCTATTCCTAGCCCGGACCGATGCGCAATAAGGTAGGCGTGTGCCGAAGGACAATTCTCGGCGGTCCCAACGACGTAGAAGCGAGGCCTCCTTCACGGCGTTTAAAGTGAAAGTTATTTGTAGAAAGTTATGAGAAAGTGATATGGATCATACACACAAGAGAAAATGCTGCAAGCAGCGATGTTTTGAGAAATGTGAAATGTTTTAGTAAACGTAAGGCATTTTCAATAAAACCTCGCGACTTACTCAGATGGGGCAGTGTAATTTAAAGTTGATAAAATGTTTTTGGCAATGAGCCCACTGAGTGCATTAGATGTACTCAGCCCTGCATGTTTGTTTTTAAATGTGCAGGTTGAGCTGATCGATGGGATGGAGCAGTGTTGAGCAGTCAGGTCATTTGTTGCTGATAGTAGAACCTTGAATACACATCGTCATATGTGTACTTCACATGTTTTCCGCTGCTAGATTATGAAGTCTTATGTATGTTATGTTTTGTCAAACCTCAAACACTTGAAGCTCTAGAAATGTTATCAATATATGTCACACCATTCACTGTTCCATGTCATTATTCATTACTTAATTTCGTTTATCGATGTGATCCTGCTAATCCGTACTTAGGGTTGGCGGGCTGTTACACTAAGTAATTTGATTCTTGATGATATTGAGAATCAGTTGATATTATTCATTTGATATTCACATGTTTATTGCCTAGAGAGTTATATCTTCACACATAATTCTCAACCACGTTTTTCGTTGCCGAACTTTGGCCTTCACTTGTTATGTGTTATGCTAGAACAAAATGATCATGTTCAATGCTCGGTTATGATTTGAATTGTGGATAAATTCTTAAAGTTTTCAAGCATGCTCAATTATGTACATTCTCGATAGTGGTTATTTCACAGATTATTGTCCTCGATCATTAATCTTCTTGTTCGATTCTTTATTGTTATTTGAGGATCATAAAATTATCATTCGCTCAACTTTATTTCATCTCTTAAACAATAAATATTCGACTCGTTTATGACGAAGGCTAATGTCATCTCTTCTCTTGACACATGTTTGAGCCATTGTTGTAAAAATTTCTTCTTAACCCCAAGTCACGGCCTAATTACCTGATTAGGTAGTCGGGTCGTGACAGAATGGTATCAGAGCAGTTTTGAATTCTGAACCTGTGAAATCTTTGTAAATTTGTGCAATTTGTGCACAGTTTTGCAATTCTGAGTTTATGAATCCTTGTGAACTTTTCCATAGCTGAGCATAGTTTTGAATTCTCAGCATGTAATTCCTTGTAAATCATTGTGCAGCTTGTACGCTGTCTTGAATTCTGAAATCGTGAATCGTTGAGAGTCTTGTGCAGATTGTGCACCTTGAGCATATGAATTCTTTTGAGACAATTTTGTTTGAGAATTTGAGTTATGAGTCAGTTGTTTGACTCTATTTTGAGAATATGAGTTATAGAATCAGTTGTTTGATTCTGATTTGAGAAAATGAGTTAAAGAGATAATTGTTCTTAAGAGAAGCTCAGCATTCGATTCCGTCATCTCTAGCTCACCAGGTAAAAGTTTATGCTTATGATTATGGTTCTCATAATATTGCCCATTCAGCTGAAGTTGAAGAGAAATCATAAGAAACGATGAGATGGCAGAACAAAACGAGTATGTTTCTACAAAAGTTCGAGTATTCTTCATTAGAATGATGAAAATCGTCTAGAAAGTTCAGAAGAGTGCGACTCGTTTGTCGTCAGCAACAAAGATCAAAGAGCGTTTGTATATATATCGACGAGTTGCTTACCTTAGATTTAATTTCTCGCTTGATTCTATCGATTGTGGAAGAGACGTTGAGCGAGACGACGAGATTAAATGGAAAATCTCGCTTGATTTCTTTAATAACTAAAGAGTGGCAAGATTGGATTGTTGTTTGTTGCCATTGATTATATTGAGTCTGGCTTTGTTGTTTTGAGCAAATTGATTCTCCACACTCCTAGTTACCATCAAATTTCAATATTATGTACACTCGAGCCCTCTCATTTTGATTCATTTTTCCTATTGCTAAATCTATCTAAATTGTTCATCAGCTTCAGTTGGTTGATAAATTTTCCTTCTCCATTTGATGATAATGATGGTTAAAACCTTGAACTCATAGATGTTGATTCTTTTATGCCTGAGCATGATACTAGCACTTTATTCTAAAAATAGAGTCTTCCTTATCAAATGCTCAGCTAGTTATGCTTGAATCTGATGTAGATCTTGTACAATTTAATTATTCTTAAATCGATATTGAGATACCCTTATTGATTTACATTAATGCGATCAGCCTTTTGCATCTTTTGAAATTCCTACATCGATTCAGTTTGTTCTATTTTCTTATGTTTCCAAGACTTCTCCTTTGGAGATTTGAGCAAAGATTCAAGCTAGTTTGTCGAGACCCCAAGTGTCTCGAGATATTGTGTATAGACTCAAGTTGTACCAGTTGTTGGCACATCACAGCCATAACCCTGGATATCGGCCAAGTGCTTTTTGAAGATAACCTTTCGTGGATAGAGTGAGAACTGATAGTTATGATCATATCAGATGTGTTTTGCCAGAAATATCCAAGCACCTATATACAAAATCCAAATGGCAAAGTTTTCCTTGTTTTGGTAGAAGTCCTCGAGATGAAATTTTCTTTCCTCGATATCTATACGATCATTTTGTTATCCAATTGTGTTATTTCATATCATAACTTTGTGATAATCAATTTTGAAGATCTTTTGATTTGAGTCTGCTTTGTTGATTGAAAACCTTTATCCTGCTTTGATAAGCAAAATATGCCGCATTTTGGTATTCAATTGCAATGCAAGATGTTACCCGTAAGAGAAATTCTCATTCATCATTCAAGAGGAAGAATAAGAAAGCACAATTCTTTTCAAAACTTACTTGACTTTCTCTTCTTAAACCGATTGTAGAATTGCGTAGTCTTTCTCACAAGATCTTTTATCTTTTAATGAAATGGATAACCCAAATGCTATTAAAGAATGAGTTTGCGCCGCTGAACTAGTTTTCAAGTTTGGAGAACTCCGATTAAGAATATCTCCTATGTATATCGTTTAGGTGGAAAGGTCAGCGGTTTACATGAAGATTACATCGAAAGTTCTTTCTTCCGAGCAATTAAAGAATGTTGCGGAGGCGCTTTAAGGAAGAATTGTACGAAAAGTATCTACCTCGGAATTCTGTAAACGGAAAGAAATTTAGTTTACAAGCATGAAGCAAAGCAAGAAGATTGTCGCATTATATGATCGTGAATTTTACAGATCAATTCGTGATGTTCTTTATAAAATTGAAAAGATGAGAAGACATATGTGTTAGTTATCCAAATCGAAGCGTGGGTGATAATTGATCGACTCACGAAGTACGCTTATATTATTCTGATCCTTATCACGTATGGAGCTGACAAGTTAACTCATGTATACGTCAAGAGATAGTATGTTTACATGGAGTGCTCATCTCAATCATCTCAAACAGAGACTACAAGTTTACATCTCGTTTTGGACGATTTTTCGATAAGAGATGAAGGCAAGACTAAATTGCATACAACGACAACTATCAAGCAACGATTTATATATGATGCTCTATGAAGTCCTCTACGACAAGAAATGGTCGTAATCGTACGACAAGTAAAGACAAGAATCCAAAAAGGTTATCAAAATATATCGAATTGTATGAGAATAAAAAAAGAGTGGTTAGTCGCCTACAGATTGGCATTTATCCAAGTTTCAACAATATTCGCAATGTATTCCATATCTCGCAGCTACGAAAGACGTGCTAAATTTCGAGGATGAAATTTTTGTAAGGGGGTGAGAATGTAATATCCCGTATTTCTGTAGCAAACATTAGATCATGATTAAGAGCTTATTAAGAAGGGCATTGCATCCTTAGGAAAGAATTGGTTAAGTTAGAAGCTTTTATGTTAAGCTTCGAGTTGAGACGATAGAATTTCGACAGATTTGAGATAAAATCTTAGATAAGATTCCTAGATCATATTTAGAATAGGATAACCTAGATTTTAATAGTCTTGAGATGATAGATACATGCTCAAAGAAGTCTTGATTTCAGAAAAATTGAGAATTTCAAAATTTACGTTTTTATAACGTCGGCGTTTGTCGATTAAGCTCGGATGAAGAGAAAAATATTTAAAATGGTTTTTAAGATGAAAAATATTTTTAAATATTTATATTTTGATGTTTATGGCAATTATTGAGTTTAAAAGTAGAGATTTAAATAGAGTTTGTTTTATCGGATAATTAGTGTCGATTTTCTCGCTATAAAAACGTTGTACATTATTCTACAATATTTATAATGATTTTCTATAACAAAAGTAATTTTTACCTATATAAGAAAATGAGAAAAGAAAAGAAAAAGAAAAGGCTTCTAGAGAAAGGGTGATTAATCACCTAATAAAGAAAAATCAAAATTTAATATAATTATTACATAATATAAGATAAGAACTTTAGACTTTTCAAAGATGATTTTCTTCTTCATTTTTCATCCACAACTCACGGTTCACACACTCACACACACTTTTACACACACAAAATTTCGTGCACCATGGTCCAAAAATAGGAAGATCCGGCCGTTGAATTTTCGATCGGTCTTCGAATAGAGGTATAATCTCGTGCCTAGAACACATCTACGGTTTTAAATTTTTAAAAACATGCTCTTATGAACATATCATATTTTCGGTCATTCGGGAATATTTATGATTTATTATGTTTTGTTGATTATTTAAATATTATGATAGATTTGACGTCTACGTATTGTTTAACGTTGAATTTGTAAAGCATATGTTTATTATTTGTAAATTCATGAAATTTTCAAAAAGGAGGTCTTGATCTTGAATAATTAATGTTGTTATGATTGAATTGTCTTCATATATATGTTATTGGATTGATATAAACGTGTTTGGAACAAGAAAAATGTTTGAAATCGAAAGTATACGAAAAAGCCCAAAATAGCCGAAAACCCTAAGTGTCATAATGTTGGATTTTTGATTTTATTTGATCAATTTGACTTCATATTTGGATTCTATGATATAAATAATGCTTAAAATGATTTATTCGGATTTTTCCGCCGACGTATGCAAAATTTACAAAATTTTAGTTTGTCGGCGAAAATGAGTTTTCAAAGCCAAAGCTTTGATCTTTTTGTTTTATTGATAAAATGATGATATTTAATGATAGTTGAGCATGTATATAGTTTCGTTGGTGTAAGATGACGTTTTACGTGAATTTTCGACGTTAGACCTTAAGTGATGTCTTAAGGGGATTTTCGAATATTGACAAAGATTTGATAGTTGAAGCTTGTTATTGAGTTTCCTATGCATATTGAGACACATGTGTTTGATTTGGTGGAGGTTGGGATGATATTGGTTGATTTGGTATTGATTTGGCGATGCGTTTTATAAACGTTACGCTGCCAAAATTTCGTTAGAATTCGCATGTATTTGAATAAGATTAGAAGGTTTACATTCGTAGATGAATCTTATGCACTTTTTTGGCCTTATGAAGCTTACTAAAGTTGTCATATGTCTAAGATGTTAGAGGATGCAATGACCCAAGTGTTTTGATATCGAAAAGATATAGTCGTGTTGACGACTAAAAATGAGTAATGTTCTTGTTTGGTTCTTGATAGGAAATTATGCCGTATTATGAGGATAATATATTGATAAAGAAATAATGGAATTGGGAATTAGTTCCTTAGCTCTAAGGAACATCCAGGTGAGTATAAGTATTTTCTATAAAATACGCTTATGCTTTTAAATGTTTTCAAATGACATGATATGATTATGCATGAAAGATGATATGAAATTTTATGATATGCATTTATTTGAAAAGTTGATTGACTTGCCAAAGTTTTGAGCATGAGCATAAGCATAATGCACTACCCATCTACTAAAACAAAGGAAAGAAAGAAATTACCGACGTCGGGTATGACAAAGTTGAGATCCTTCGGACCAACTCGGGTATGTGAAGTTAAAGTGTGTTGAGGAGAGGCCTACCCGGATCAACACAAAGAAAAATACGTGGATATGGGAAGGAAAGAAAGCTACATGCAGACACTAAACATACATATGCATATGATATGATGATATGATGATATAATGATATGAGCATGCATGAACAGATTTTTTAGAAACCTTATGCAGGTAATTTCAATAAAAACCCTGCATAAGTTTATTTTTGTGGCAAGTCAAGAATATAGCCCTAAGGGCAAAGTTTTAAATATTTTTGGCGTATACCCACTGAGTGCATTTTGGCACTCACGCCCTGCATATATTTCTAAATATCGCAGTTGAGTGAGAGAATGTTTGGAATCGAATGATGCGCAAAAGAGCTTCTCTAAGTAATTTGATTCTTGATGATATTGAGAATCTGTTGATGTTATCCATTTCATATTCACATGTTTAATGCCCAGAGAGTTATGTCTTCACACATAATTCTCAACCACGTTTTTCGTTGCCGAACTTTGGCCTTCACTTGTTATGTGTTATGCTAGAACAAAATGATCATGTTCAATGCTCGGTTATGATTTGAATTGTGGATAAATTCTTAAAGTTTTGACATGCTCAATTATGTACATTCTTGATAGTGGTTATTTCGCAGTGATTATTGTCCTCGACCATTAATCTTCTTGTTCGATTCTTTATTGTTATTTGAGGATCATAAAATCATCCTTCGCTCAACTTTATTTCATCTCTTAAACAATAAATATTCGACTCGCTTATGATGAAGGTTAATGTCATCTCTTCTCTTGACACATGTTTGAGCCATTGTTGTAAAAATTTTCTTAACCCCAAGTCACGGCCTAATTACCCCGATTAGATAGTCGGTCGTGACAATTTGAAGGCTCAAAACATGAAGAAAATGAAGAACAAAACTAATGTTCTTCATGAAATAAATTCAAAAAATATAAAACAAAAACATCTACTCCATTAAAAATAGAGAGAATGAAGAATACTACCTTTATATGGTCTTAGAAAAATTATTTGAGAGTTGGAATGGTTGGGAAGGGATGATTAAAGCTTAGAAACTTGAAGAACAAAAGAGATAAAATTTCAAAATAGAAAGAGAGAGAGAGAGCATGGTTTGGCTGCTGTAAACTGTTCCAAATGGGCTGTTCTCAGCCTATATGGAGTGCCCATTGTGGTGGTTGGGAGAAGACTAGTCAAATTATCCGATATGGCATGTTAATACCGACTCTTTAAGTTTTATCACGCTTTCGATTGATTTCTCGGAACCTTAAGGTTTTATTTTATTAAATAGCCTTAAAAATACTTATTTCATAGTTTATAATAATTTCATGAAGTTCGATGGCATCCGTAAGTCCATTCCGAAGTTATCGCGAAAAACAATCATCTCGACGATTAAATTATGCTCATTCGAAATTCTATTGAATTCTTGAGCTTTCATAATTAATTCGAGTCTTATAAATCATTTCTTATTGATTTAGACCCTTGGTTCGAGTTTTGGTTTGTTCAGATCAGATTAGGGTTTTTTCGGTATATATTCCGGACGTTCGGTTAAGTTCTTCAGGAATTTCGTTCAGAAATTGATTCTTATGAATCCTAAATTCATAATAATATATTCCTCCATGATTTTGATTGTTATCATTAATTTTCATGATTAACATGGACTGGAAGTTGATCCGGCACGTGAATAGTACTTTTGAGACTGACCGGACGAGTATGCCCAAAAATTCTAAATCTTTGATTTCTCACATGTTTTAGCGAGACGATTCTAGAAATGAAATCATTTTGTTGAGATTCATTCTCGATATTTCATTTTAGTTTAAGGCGATTCAGAAAATCCTAATCCGGTAGGACTAGTCACTAGTTTTTGATTTCTCTAGTTTTCGATCTCCGAATCGATTCTAATTCATTTAGTTGGTCACTTTAAACATAATTAAGATCTTAGCACTCTAAGTAATTTGTCTAAGCATCGCTAATAAAAGTTTTAAATTTTTCGGGTTATTACATACCATCCCCCTTAAAATAAATTTCGTCCCGAAATTTGCTAACCTTGGAAAAGATCTGGATATTTATCTTTCATAGCTGATTCTAATTCTCAGGTTGCTTCTTCTTTTCTATGGTGTCTCCATAGAACTTTTACTAACGGTATCTCTTTGTTGTTTAGCTTTTGGATACGTCGGTCCAAGATTTCCGTAGGCAGTTCCACATAGCTCATATTGTCATCGAGGAAAATATATGTCGGTGATATCACATGGTCAAGGTACATGTATGTACTTCCGAGTTGCGAAACGTGGAACACATTGTGCACATTCCCAAAGCTTACGGTAATGCCATCAGTAAGTCTATGCGTCTATCCTTTCCAAAATTTCATAGGGTTCTATGAAACATGGTCATAGCTTCCCTTTGATTCCGAATCTCACGATTCCTTTTGATGGAGAAATCTTCAAGAAGACTTTGTCTCCCACTTCAAAATGCAGCTCAGGCGATGTTTGTCGGCTGCATTTACTTACTCGGTCTTGGGCCTCCTTGATCCGTTGGCGGATCCGTCACACAATCTCGATCATTTCTCCCACGAGTCGGTCCTAATACTCTCCTTTCTCCCACCTCATCCCAAAGAAAGTGGTGATCGACATGTCTTCCCATAAAGCGCTTCATACGGGGCCATTCTAATAGTTGCTTGGTAGCTGTTGTTGTAGGCGAATTCTACAAGTGGTAATACTTGTTCCCAACTTTCTCCTCTATCGAGTACAACAATTCTCAACATGTCTTCAAGCGTTTGAATGGTCCTCTCAGATTGTCCGTCCGTTTGTGGATGGAACGCGATACTAAAATATAGTCGAGTTCCCAATTCTTTTTGCAAGCTCGTCCAAAATCTGGATGTAAATTTTTAATCTCTATCCGACGTGATAGTCTTCTGAACCCCATGTAAACATATGACTTCTCGAACGTACAACTGTGCTAGTCTGCCTAATCCATGTGTTATTAGAATTGGTAGAAATGCGCGCTTGGTCAAACGATCGATGATGACCCAAATAGCGGTATTTTCTCTTTGTGATTTGGGTAGCTGTGTAACAAAGTCCATGGCTATGTCATCCCATTTCCATTCCGTATGTCCAGCGTTTGTAAGGTTCCATACGGTCGCTGGTGGAGTGCTTTCACTTGTTGCACGTCAAACAACGTTTCTACCAATGAAGTCTGCGTCTCGCATTCCATCCCACCAAAATTTCTCCTTGAGATCTTGGTACATTTTGGTGCTTCCGGGTGTGCGTGTAAGAAGTCTCATGGGCTTTCTCAAGATCTCGCCTAAGCCCTTCGTCTCGAACACACTCTCTCCCGCCATACAACAAAACGTCAACTGCTGCTTCTCCGAAATTTTTATGGTTGTTGTCCTTGATCTTGGCTCGTACTTCCTCCACCTTCTTGATTTTCCTCTAGGCTTCTAAGATTCGGGCTCTTAAGTCCGTGATTGCAATCAACGTTGCAATATAGCCTTCTATCGTCTGTGACGGGTCCATGACTTCGATGATCATCTTCTGGAATTCCTTTATAAGTATCTCTTCATGACCGAGAGACATCCCAAACTAGGGTGGATTTGCGACTCAAAGCATCGCCACAACATTAGCCTTGCACAGGTGGTAATTGATACAACAAATGTAATCTTCACAAGTTCTAACCACCTACGTTGCCTCATGTTAAGATTTTTCTGCTCAAAGAAATACTTCAGGCTTTTATGGTCACTATAGATCTCACATCTAACTCCATAGTGTCACGACCCGACTACTTAATTAAGTAATTAACTAAGTAATCAGACCATGACTGGTTTAAGGAAAAGAAATTTTTAAAACAAATGGATGGCATATCCTCTAGAATATTGATCAGCCAATCAGCACAACAGCAATAACCAACATCAAGCAACAACGACAAGCGAGGTCACAGCCTCAACAATATGTAGCTAAATGTTTCCAAACATTTACAAGGTTTTCAAAAGTATTGTTTCAAATTTCAGGGTCAACAGCGAAAGAGTAATGAATGTCATGTATGAAGACACAACATTCGGACCTAACTATTCAAAACAAAAGAAAGACTCAGCTCAGCTCCAAAGCCCATATCTTTTCTGCGCAACCAACCTCAGATAAAACACTTTTCGGGTATGAGTACCAAAGAGTACTCAGTGGGTAATTGCCAAAATACAACTTCCAGAACTTATGAAATTTGCTTTATTCATGAGTTGAGAAAATAACTTGAATAATTACTTCATAAGAAAATTTCATGATTAGATCACCACACATTCACGTTTTGAAACATACCGGCATCACATATCCGAGTTGGTCCCGAAGGTTCTCAACTACGGTCATACCCTATTTACTTCATTCGGTAATGGAAAGTAGGCCTCCTCCCCAATACCATGAATTGCCTACATTTGCAGGCTCACGGCCATAAACCTGTGCACAGTACATGTAATACCCCGTCCTTCCTGAGCACCAGGTTTGCATGGCATGTTTTTTGAGAAAAGGTCAAAAGGTTAACTTTTGTTTCGTGATGCGACCGTCACGAAACATCGGCGTGTAGAAGAGTGTCTTATGATGAATTCATAGACACTAAGTATCTGATTTTCGACCACCCACAAAGGTTGGGCACCGGAAGTTATCGAAAACCGGACTTTTCATGGGTCTTTAAAAGCATATCTTGTTTATAGACGTTGTATCCGTATTTTATTTCGTGTCCATGGGTACCAAGTTTACAATTTGGAGTCCGTTTGCAAAAGTTAAGCGTCGCTTTGGTGCGTTTTCGCAAGCAACAAGAACCCTCCTCGCTTTTCCTATAAATAGGAGGCTAGGGCCTTCATTTTCAACGCTCATTTCCTTGCCTCTCCAGTGTTTACGGAAGAGCCGAACAGCTCCGTGCACGCCGCGAAGCGCCAGAGGAGGGGATCGAGCCGGGAGGCTCGCGCGGCGCCATCAGACCGCCGCCGCCACCACCGCCGATCATCCCCTCCCCAGCCCTGTTTTCTGCTTTTGTCCTTTTCTTGTTTTGATTCCGCTTTTAGTAAATCGATAGCATAGAACTCGGGATTCTAAAGGGCATGAGGCGGAAACGGGCCGAGGCCTACCGATGGCTAAGACCGCCGCCAAGGCCGCCGCCGGAGCTGATGGTCGCCGCTTGCGGCCGACGGGCCACCTTTTGCCACGGGTCATTTAGGTTTTGAGTTCGGGCTATTTAATCCACTAAAGTACCGATTCGCTTTTCATTTTCGGCGTTTACGCATGTCGGGATGTTTTTCGTTGCTTGAGTTTTCTAAAGGAAGACATGTCCCAAGTTATCCATTTTCAACATAGTTTGTCATTCCATGTTCTTCGTTATGCATATTGCTTATGTTTCCATTTTCATGCATCGATTTTGGATGGTTTATCCTAGATCCGAGGATAGGCATCGATTTTGAAGCATCTTCACCGCTAAGATTTGAGTCAACTTGTATGCATGCATATTTTGAAAGTACACTATTATAGGTCTTGATGCCCGAATATATTTCCCTTCTACATCGAGTTGATTTGAAAACCCGAGAGTGCCAAATGCGGTTCGTAAAGTCAAAACCCTAGTTTTTCTACGATCTTGGTTCGATCACGATGTTGCTTTGCTTTGTGGATATGACCAAAAGTTGTTCCGTTCGTTACCGACACCTACCAAGCGATCGGTGAAGTCATCGGATCCGTAGATATCTCTCGGTTGACGCTTGTCTGCTCGTGTTATATATGCTTATTTTGAGTTATTTACTCGATATTTCAAAATAAAACACGTGCGCCAGAAATGTTTTGGTGAAGTTATTACTATTCTCCGATCCGAGATGTGGTTCTATTGTGATTGTGCGGATCTTTATTCGCGGGTTGATCACCATCTTGAGTATTGATTGTAAGGATAGACCCCAACACGTGGTTATGGTTCGGGCGGATAGACCCTAAGTCCACACGAAAATGGTAATGAGGTGGTTATGGTTCCGACGGGATTCACCCAAGTCCACACCGAGTTAGCCGGCCGATACGCCCGCATGGGTTTACCGGATATGTTCCGGCCGAGATATTTGGGCCGGCCGGATATGTTCCGGCCGAATGAATGAGCCGATGGGCGGGCGGGATACGCCCGAGCCGTGGTTCTTCGTTCTATGATGAGAACAACAAGAATAACGGATCGTGCATCGAAAACGAAAAATCTATTTTGTTTACTTAGAAGTGGATTTACGCTTTAAAACCTTCTAAGGTAAGTGCTCAACACGGCACCATGATTCTTTTCGATTTATGATAAAACCCCACCGAGTGCGCTAGTACTCACCCCAAACTCTTTTTTTCAAATCTTTTCACGTATGGAGGAGGGTCGACGGGCGACGCCGAGGGGTGGAGTCTGGGTTCTTCATGCTATGCTTCCACGATGTCAGGTTATATACGATTCTCGACAAGTTGATGTATTCTTGTCCCTTATTTTGCTTTCTCGATTGGGGAACAAGATTTACTATTATGTTATTATGTCATGAGTCTCGATATGAGCATGCTATATGGTCAATTTGGTCTAGTCAATGTGGTGTAATGCTATTTTGCTTTCTTGCATTACTTGTTATAAACCAAGATCATGTTTTCGAGGTTATGATATCGATATTATTCTCACAGGATTGTTTACGCACCCTCCCTTCGTGATATGTCCTAGTTATAGAGGAGATCTTTGCCGATTTCATGGTCACATCTTCTTATCATATATGTTATATGTATCCCCTTCTTCCCTCTTCTTAACCCACACCCCTAATCATACCCCGGCATCCGTGCTTTCCTGAATTGGGGCGTGATGACAGATCGAGCGTTTTTCCGGCTTTGGGAATCATTTATATTGTTTGATATCAAAGCAGCCATTTGCTTTATATCTTGTAAGTTCTTGAAATCGAGTGTTTAGAACTTGTTCTTCTAAACTGCTTATCGTGTACAACTACCCTCACTCACCGTCAGCCGCCTCCTTTAAAGGGGACGAGGTATGTGTTTATTTGTCGATGCTTTATGTGGTTACGTGATGCTCGATATGATCTTGGTTTCATGTGCTTGCATGGTAAGAGTTTACGGATGTAAACGTGATGTGGATGTCGAGGTGAGACGGATGTGGTATGGTTGGGTGTTGATGTGGATGTGGAAGTGATTTGTCGATGGACGGAAGCGGCCTATGCGACCGTGATGTGGAAATCGCTTATATGATATGATGTGATTAATGTGATCACGTATGGTTGATGTAAGTCTATGTGTTTACATAGCAACACGTTGTTTATTGAAAATCTTGTTTATTTTGATAAACGAGTGCTTGTAAGTGAATCATGTAATTGTTTACGTGATTATTGTTATGAATATCCATATCGATGTTGATATGTGTTGAAAGTGAATATGTGTCTCAAGACATGATTACCCGACGATCGCGTAAAAGGAAACGTGAATATTTGTTGTTATTTTGATGAACTAACATGTAGGTTTATGGATATTCAAAGGCCCGCATAACGCCGGGTTAAGATCCCACAGGATGGATGAAGCGGATCCGTAAGTTCGTGAAATGTACCAGAATGTCCATGAGCCGTTGGGAGTATTTACGGGAGATTTGTTGATTGTGGAGAAAGATCCGAGAAAGTGGGAAAGTATCGTAGTATGAAGCTTACTATCGGTTGATGAGAGGCTACCAACAGGTTGGCGGCCGCGGGCGAAAGCAAGGATACGTGATGTTCGGGCGGGATCCTATCACCGTGCACCTTACCTTGATTTCACCGAGTTCGCCGCTCGAGTATGGAGACAGTGGACCGATCATCGAGGTATACCATCCGAGGAGGATGTGATAGCAAGGCATGTTCGAGGACCGATCTAGATTGATGATAGGGACGATGTTCCCAAGAGCCTTTGGGAGAGCAGCCATCGCCGAATTTATCACCGCGCGCCAGGATACACCATCACTACACCTCCATCGACGATCCTTACCTTCCGGGCGACCCGAACGATTTTGAGGCGTGAACCTCCCGGCGAGAGATTGTCCATCCGATAAAGGCAGGGAAGAAGCCGCAGATCGGGGAATCTTCATGCCACCAACAAGACGTCGAGTCGGCATCCGGGG